>JANHGB010046665.1:0-18630 GCA_026283785.1 Coracopsis vasa
GTAGGGTTATATAAAATTACTACACAGTCGTTTAAAGAAAAACAATAACTCAAAAGGAATGGCAACAATTGTTTTCTTTGCAATGCAGTGCACTGAGCATAATTAGAGAGTTTGAAACGTATCTAAAAATAATTTGTAGGACAACAGCATCTAATTAGGTTGGACACAGAAGTCTAGCAAGTAGCACTCACTGCTGTCAATTGAAGCACTGAAAGAACTTTAAATGGATAAGAAATGTAATTTAAAAGGCAACAGCAGGATGCTGAAACTAGTTTATGTAAGTGAAGGAAAAAAAGAACTAATTAAATATATTGTGGACTGTGCAGAAAGTCCCTCTGTAACTTAACATTATGAAAGTTAATTCCCACCATTGTTGTGGCTGTTGATGTGTTTTGCTTTTTGAAACAAGACTAATTAGCCCACTTAGATTTCTGTGCTTAGATAAAAACTAATGTTCTTTGTGTTCCTTTGGTTTCCCAGCATGATGGTTTTATCCTTTCCACAGAAGAATTAGTGTCGATGCACATCTTCATTGACATTTTGAGATACTGATGATATATAATTTTAGCTGGAAGCTTTTATATGGACAAACAAGTTACACACTGATTGCCTACTAGTCGTCTTTGCTGTGCTTCCCATATGCAAAATAGTTAATGAGCACTGAGAAAATGCTCTTTTCTAACAGAGATTTTTCCAATATTTCCACATTACTTTTGAACTTGGAGCAAGCACACTCCGATGAGCAAGAACAGGTGTTGCCTGGGGCAGCCAAATTCCAGGGGCAGCAGAACTGTTTGCACAGGTAACTTGAAGCTGACAAGGTCAGTGATAGGCTGGTTGGACCGGGCAGTTTGCCTAGGGGCAGCAGATCCCTCTGGATCTTGCCCTGTTTGATTTGACCAGGTAAATAAGAACTAATGCTCATTGAACGTATGGCTGTATGGCTTAATGCATAGGCATTCCTCTGATAAGAAACAATTTTGTGCAGCTGGCTAGACTTGGACTTAGTAACTGGCTGTTTTCTTTCTTAGACAAGAAAAATGATCAGGTTCTGAGTAAATAAGTTATCCAAATTAAGTTTTATTTTTAGTATAACATTGGGTAAACATGGATATTAAGGCCAAATGTCAAGTACAAGCTTGAGATTATATAGGAGGGTTCAGGAGGATACAGAAAGAAAAATCCTTGCCTCTGTGAACTGGAGCAGACACAGAGCCATCCTGTAGTTACTGCTGCTACTTGGTCACTATTGGGTCCTGGTAGTTGCCCAGGTCCTGTCATCCAGCAAGAAAAGCAGCTTCTGAAATTAGTGTGGGAATCTCCCTCCCCATGCAAGGATTTCTGGCTTCTTGCATGGTCTTTATGGTTGGAAAAAAAAAAAAATTAAGCTTGATCAACCCCACTCTTTTCTCATGACTTTCCTAGGAGGGGCTGCTGGGTTGTTCATGTCAGAAATTGTCGTGACCTACGACACTGAGTCTTTTGATAACACAAAACATGTTATATCATTAACTTAGCCACTCAACATATGAGGTATCTTTGCTCATGAATTGATTAAACTTTCAGGATTGTTTTAGTTTTGTTTTGGGTGTCTTTTTCATGGAAGATAAAACAGAACACAGCATTGCTCCATACAACAGCTACTTCCTCCAGGGAAAGAATATTGAGAATCCATGACGAGACAGAAAGTGCAATTAACTGGATGATTGGTTCCTCCAAGGAATGGAGATAAAAGAGAGATGTCAGGCCAGTCACCTGGTGTTGAGGTATGTTCAGATAACACTATGTTATCTGAAATACAGTGTTTGGTAAGCACAGTGTTAGTGGTAGTTGAAAAGATCTGCAAAGTCTGCCTTGTAAGCAATGCTACGCTGATAATTTAACAGCACTGAAATAAGCAGGAATAACAGCAATATTTAGAAAGCTTAAGATAAAAGAGAAGGAAATTTTGATACTAAGAAATTAAGACTACAAATGACAAAACTGGAAGAATGAACTGCTTCAGCATACTGTTAGGAAAGAAAGGAAACATGAAAAAGAGGTGGGAAGTGGAATTTTTTCTTGTCATATTAGGACTTATTTAGCTTAAAAACGTAAGGAGAGGTAGGATTTCTTTCTTTAAATGCAAACAAGATACAAAGGCCTTAGGGTGATGACGTTCTCAGCAGTATCTTTGTGGATATAAAACCTAAATTCTTATAGAAGCAAAAGAACTAAGGTACCATATACAAAGCATGAGCTCAACACTTTGCCAGATATAAATATTATCAATAATTGATTCTCAGGAGTAAATTTCCTGATTGTGAACTAAATGTCAGCAGTAAAAGTATGGCTGACACAAAAAGATGCAAAGGCCCAGCTAGTGCCACAGCTCTTCAGGAAGCCATCAATCAGAGAAGGTCAAGAAGCTGCATACGTATAGCTTGGTATGAAACCACCACTGTCTGAGATAGAGTCTCTGCTTTTCTACTTTTACTGAAAAAGAAATTCTGCAAAATTACGTCCTCATATTAAAATTGACTGTGCCAGAACAGCAAACCGTCATTTTGGAGAGCTGTCACAGGGGCAGAAAAGGAATTCCTTCCTCATAAAAACACCCTATAGAATCATAGAATCATTAAGATTGGAAAGGACTTTAAGATTATCTAGTTCCAACACCCCTGCCATGGCAGGGACACCTCGCACTCAACTGCATCACCCAGTATATAAAAATACATTTTACTATACTTAAAGGGAGGGAGAAGGATACTATTGAAACACTCAAATGCCTTATATTTCACATTTATAACTATTTCCTCCTCTTTTTACTGCATCTTCAAAAAAAAAAAATTAACACATATTAGCCACAGAATTAAGAAAGACATGATCTTTTTTTTTTAAACTTTAAATATTACTTAAAAGAGCGATAATGTAGAGAGGCAGGGACATATCATATCCATGACTCTCATTTATTCCAGATTAGCATGACCAATTGAATACATAGTTGTGGTAACTGCCAAACTCATGCCAAGAATGTTATTTAAAAATTAAAGCAATAAGAACTTTCTCCTTTTCTTCCCAGTAATATTATGGGACCAAAAAAGTCTTTTAAACGTACTTTTAATTGAAAAATAACATTAGCTACAGCACCTCTATGATCAAGGCTGTGCTTGTTTTAGCAAAATGTGTGTCATAAAGAAGACTTTTTATTAGACTTCAATTAGATGCTGGAATTTAATAGATATTCTCATAGGAGATTTTCAGATAACTTCAAGGTGAGCTTTTGTATCTTGGACCATAGCTTCAAAAAAACCATAAAGTGAATGATTGTGCATTTTATTTCCACAAAGTTAGACAGCTGGGAACTGAATGTTATATTTTGTTGGGGTTTTAAGTAAATGTCTGGGGATCTGTAAACACGGTAAAATAAACCACTACTGAGGTAATATAAATTAGGAACCAGGAGTGTTGACAATGTAAGTACCTTTAATGTTTTTTTAACAGAGGGACTCTTTAACTAATGAGGTACAACATCAATAGTGTATTTTAAAGTATTAATATCTAATGCTTGCATATTTGTTAAACTATAATAAATCAAATATTCGCTTGCCATTTAATTAGGCATTTAGCTAAATTACAGTAAAATAGCTATTTAATCTAGCAGTTTATATTTAATCAAGCAGCTACATTCTTTTAAAATGGGCCATCAACATTAAAATAATATAATTACCATCTTGCAAATACCAAGTTAGGTGCCCCATAAAAGTACAAATGGATATGAGCAGATCCCTATGCTTCCATAAATCTTCCTCCTTTTGTTTGGGACTTTAAGCCAAAGCACCTGCCCAGTGTTCCATGTGAAAAAAGCCAGTGTCCTCCAAAAATGGTGAGTCACTGCCTGTCCAGCACCTAAACACAGCTTTGTTGGCCAAAGTAGTTCTGGCTGTAGCTGTTGTCTTCCAAAGTAGAGAAGCATTCAGTAGGTTTAGTGTCCCAACATTCTCCACTGTGGCTCCAGCTCCTCAGGGCTGGGATTGCCAGCACCTCCCTGCTGGCAGGTGTTTACACGAACACTGGTCTCTGCTGAGTTAGGAACGAAATTCGCCTTCTTTAACACAGAGTATAAACCTTTGGGTAAGTAAGTCACTCCCCACCCCAGTAAGGAAGACCAGTAAAGAGACAAGGAGGATGCTGAAGAAACCAGAATGTTCTAAGAAAATGACAGAAAATGTAAGCAAGTTGTACTCCAAGTAATAGGGAGAATTTTAATCAAAGGAAAATAAAAATACTTAACTTTGTAAGAGAGATAAAGGACAAAATTGCATCTTTTAAAAGGAAGTGGATGGAAGAAGAATATGGATTGCCAAATAGGAAGGAATAATTAAATCTTCTTCAGAAAGTGATATAAAGAAAGCGATTTGGTATACAAGAAATAAGAAAAATGCAAATAAAAACTGTTGGGTGTGAAAATTGAATTAAAAATGAAACATAGTTCACCACCAAAGTTGTAAAATTAAATATTGCCTATCAAAATTTGGTAGATCACAATAAAAATATGGAACTAAATTAAATAATTTACTTCTTTAACACAGAAATTATTCGAGAAAGAATGCAGCAAAGGGTGGATTACTTCTTTACACAGTCTTTTCTACTCATCTGCTGACTTCTTAGTAATTTCCCCTACTTTCATTTGAGTAGTTGACAAGAAAATAATTTTTACTGCAGATAGTTTTATTTAACCTTTTATTGAAGTCAGTGGTTTAAAATAATGTAAAAATTACTTCTAGATCATTCATAAAATGTAACATGTATAAAAGTTTTCTGGATACAAAAATGTTTACGATTTACTTTATATTTTCCATGCTATCAACAACTCTGAGATTTGCATTAAGAATCAAAACTTTGAGTACAATTTGAGCAAAAAAGGTGCACATTTCACGTCATAATTCCCTTAATTGCCTTTTGTCCTTCATCCAGCTACAGCTTTGTTCTCTGAAAATACTTCCTATCCCTAAATACAGCTGATGGAAACTGCTATCTTAAACTTTACAAAAATATAATGGCATTTTTTATTTATCCAATGTAGGTTATGAACAGCAGTGGATTATTTCGTTGCTTATTGTGACTCCCTCCCTTTGCAATAATTCCCAGTGACTGATAGCCATAGGTATTCAACAAACAAAATAAATGTCTTAACTAACAGATGCCTTTTGAGACAGACTATTGCTTGAAGAGAAAGGGAGGTATCATCTGAGCATTTTCTTAGGCACTTGGAACATATGTTGCCTAGAAATTGCCTAGAAGATTCATTTGAATTCCAAAATTTGTTTTGGCTGGGTCTATGCTCATATTAAATTCACTTTCTATTTGTGTAAAGAGCAAACTGATAACTTATTCCTAATTGAAAAACTTTAATTCTGATTCGTAAGCAGCAGCCACAGGACAATGATTAACCAGAGGTTTTATGTCTATATTAGAAAAACGAGTATTTTCAGAAACGTAATTTTTCTGAGGGAGGGAGAAGTTATTTGCAGAAAACAAATTTATTTACCAAATATTTTATTACCAAATAGTTTATTACCAAATGTATTAATTTTTATTCATTATTCAACTGGTATTAAGTTTAAGAATAAGAAAGCACAGCCCTTTGCCTTGTTTGTACATCATGTTTCCTCTTCAAGGTCTGGCCTTGCCAGAGCTCAGATGAGAAACTTTCAGAAGTAGTATGATCAATATGAGAGCTAAGGACCCCTGTTTTCCCACAGATTTCTTTTGAGGCTGGTTGGCTTTGATGTCTAAGCAAGTGAGATCTATGATCTATGAATGAAGCTTTTCACTTGACAGTATTAATAATGGCTCGCTCCACGTGGATCCTCTGATATCTAATCGATGTTAAACCTCCACTCCAGCCTTTTCATCAGTGGAGGACCTAAACATGGATCCTCATCTGCCTTATTTTTTTGTGGCACTTTTAAGAAACAAATAGCTTTAGTAACTGGACAACTTTCACTAGTTTGGGTGCCTCTGGACAGTGTTTGTTGGGAAGATAAGTTGCAAGGCAAGGCAGACAAACAGTTGTGATAGGATCACAGAGGTTTTCCCTGGAAAACAAAGTAAAAAGACAATGTTTAGGAAGTGGTACTGAAGCTGAGACCCTCTCCTCTCAATCTGAATTAAATCTAAGGCTTCTTACTGTTACAAGGAGGCAATATGTTCCTGGGTGTCTCATGAGAGACAAACTGAAGTGCTGACCTCTGATGTCTTTTTCTACTCATATGAGAGGAGCTTTTACAGATTTCTTTTTCAAAGCAGAGGGGTCTCTGCCCACGATTAACCTATGTGGTTTCTTACACAGAAACACTGGTATGCAGTAATGACTCTGGCTGTTTTGTGCCAGATGACCGAATGTTTCTCAGCAGGATATAGGTAAGTCACTAACAGAAAGATCTGAAAACACAGTAACAGAAATTATCCCAATGTCGACCCACATTTCCAAAGGTAGTGGCATCTTGGCAGAGTTACAAAGTAAACAAACACAGAATCAGTGTTAATACACTTTATGAAAAGTCAAGTTATTGCTAGCAAGTGTTGAGGGCATCCTTATCAGACATGAGCAGGAGCTAAGAAACTGCTCCCATTTATGACAGCCCTTATCGATGTACTGATTTTTGCTGCGTAAGTTTTGAACTGCTCACTTAAAATCATGGGATTTGTGCAACTTCAGACAGGTAAAGCCTTTTCAAGAACACATCAACATTTCAGTAATAAAAAATAAATTTCTTTTGTGCTGCAAAATGAAACTGAGTGATTAAAAGAAGCTTTTTCTTTATTTTTATATCATTTGCAGTATCTTGCAAATCTGTCTTTTCTCTCTCACTTTCCAAGCTTGACCAACCTTCATGGGGAGCAAAAGTTGCTACCAGAGTACTTTACTATATTTTAGCTTGCAGAATCAGACCATGAGCTCCCTATGTCATCCAAAGTAAGCTGAAGGCAGTGAGAGTCTTTCCATTGACTTCTGGGAGCACCAGATCAAGCTCTAAATTCTTGCACCTAATGAAGATGGTCGTATATTGACACCTGACCCTCCAGGTTACAAAAGGCTATAGATTGTTATTGCGATCAACAGAAATGAGGCTCTCCGCCTATGTAGAACCCAGTCTTGCCATGGGTTACTTTTTTAGCTGTCGAAGTGGAAACAAATCCTGTGTTCCAGAAGCTGAAATAGATACTGATTGATAGATGTTGCCATCTTAAATCAGGTTTTGTATTCACGAGAGGGTAAAGGCAACAAGGAAATTATTTCGTACCAGTGATCCTAGGAGTTAGAAAACCAAAAATGGTTGTCTGAGTTCTTCCTGCTAACTGGAAAATTAGACAGCACATGAATTCATATCTCTAACAATACTAAGTGATTGTTTACTGTTTATTAAGTGAAGCAGTTTAAAACAAGTGAAATAGCTAAGAGGTAAAACAGAGAAAAGTGCCTGTAAATTAGTTTTCTTGTATTTTTCAAGAAACTTCCCTTTTTTGTCAGCCAAGGGAAAAGGACAGTACAGACACTCATGATTCTGCTGTAGTCAGCAGCATCTAAAAGAAGCAAGCAGTTTGGCTGAGAAATTGCACTTGTTATATTTATACAGCAGCATGTGGAGCAGTGTGTTTTATTTGACTTTCCATTGCAGCTGTTGCAATTGGTCTTTGTGGATCCTATAGGCAGGTATAAAAATAATGTTTTACTTTAATTTGCAAGTTCCTCATGCACTGAGGAATATCCACCAGGGCTCTTTTTCTGCTGTTCTAAAATGTAATAATTCACCTGCACATTTTCAACAAAGAAAGGCTTTATAAGGCACCTGCAGTTTTCATGGAATCACACACTATCTTTTTAAATAGCATGTCCCTCCTGGGCATAAGCAGGATGTGATCATAAATCACATACAGGCTAGAAAAAATGATACTGCCATTAGGGAGAAAAATATGATCTACATTTTTAGGACTATCTGCTCTTCCTGCTCAAGCTGAAGCATTTGAATATTTTCTTTGCTTGTTCCCATATAAAGAAAAGAAAGAGGTACTCTAAATACAATTTTCTTCTTTTTTTCCTCACAGAGAAAAAAAAACAACCCAAAACCTGAAGAACTTTTTATGACAATGTGTTCCAGTATATTGACATCATGAAAATCTTTCAGTATCACATACATTCAGAAATCTCATTTTTAAGATTCCACCAAATCCCTGCAAGCATAAAACATATTTTAAGCTTCCCACATGAAAAGTCTTTCAAAATGAGCCCATGGGAAATGTTAGCCAAATGTTTAGGCCCTAAAAACCTGAACTGTCGTTTGAAACAACCACAGTCTTAAGAGTATTTAAGAATACTCAGCTGAGTATCTCAGTGGTTTTATAGTATGAATCAAATTACATAACAAGTTCATAAAGAAAAATGGTTTATTAAAAATTTGCAGCTTTACTAATAAGCTAACAATAGATAAAAGTAATGTATATGGATTTAAGGAACTGTCATCCATACTGTTGTATCTCTCTTGTTCTACTTGAGCAATAAGCAGTCTGAAGGGTATGCGACTCTTCTGGAGATGCAATGAAAGGTACCTTTGCCCAAATAAAGTAGTATTAATTGACCAACAGTCTCTGTTAGCTGAACAAGAGGGAGGCTGAAGGTATGGCTCATTTTGGAGTCTTAAGGAACAGGATTACTCAGGAATTGCTTAAGTCTTGATTCCTTATGGGACTGCTCTTTTTTGTTACTGCTTTTTAGATTTTTATGTAAGGATACTAGCCTCAGCTTAAACAAAGAGTGAAACATTTCCACGTATGGATAGCTGGCTGCAGAGCTCCAAGAAAACTGAGAGAATGGGGAACAAATGAAAAAGATTTCTGCTAGATGTAAACCATGTTCAATATATTGGTTTGTTACCTGAGAGACATTTCTGTAAAAGGAAACATTAAAGAAGTGTGGTAAAGTTTCTTATTGCAATAGTACATGGAGATTCACATCAGCTATCTTTGATTAATTGAATCTACCTTAAGTGATCACAGTCAACCACACTTGAGTCCAAAAACTATAGCCTGCAACTAAAACCAAGGGTCATCTTTAAAACAGATTAAGCTGTTTAAGAGTCTTTATGACAGACCTGCACAAGTCCTCAGTGATCATGAGAAGGCGGAGTTTTAAATCCTCAGGGCAGTGAGAAGAGCATGCAGCAAGCTCACTACACTTTACTTCAAGAGAGCAGAATTTGGCCTCTTTGGGAACCTGCTCAGTAAAGTTAAATGGGATAAAGACCTAGAGGGCAGGAAGGCCCAAGACTGCTGGTTGATATTCAAGGATAACCTGCTACAAGCTCAGGAGTGTTGTGTCCCAACAAGAAGGAAAAGTGACAAGAAGGCCAGGAGGCTTCCACAGTTGGATAAGGAGATGCAGAGAAAACTCAGAAGGAAAAGGAAAGCTTATAGAAGATTGAATTGAGAGCAGGTGGCCTGGGAGGAATACAGGGACATTGTCCAGGAAGCTAGGGATCAGGTCAGAAAAGCTAAAGCCCAGTTAGAATTGGGTTTGGCCAGGGATATCAAGCAAAATATTTTCAAAAAGAAAATATAATGATGGAAGTTTTTTTGTGTCCCAAGAAAAGCCTTTAGGCCAGCACATTGCTATATGAAAAAGCAAATCTTTCTTGGTAAATTCAGGACAGGAAATTGTGTCACCAATGCAAAGTCATACAATCCTCAGGAAGACAAACTTCCTCTAATCTTACAGTCTGCAGGAGCAGTTCCACCTGAGAGAGGTACTTGCTGATGAAGCAAAACCATCAAAAAGATGCAGCAAAATGCAGGCTCAGGCCACCCAGGTTTTAACACTTTGCAATAAATGTTTTGATTTGAAATAGAGATGTATTCTCTGGGGTTAAGTCTCAAAAAAAAAAATAAAATCCATTCAAAACAATTCATCTAATTTCCCATAAATGTCAAAAAGAAAGAATATGTAAACTGTAGCTGCTTGTCATGAGGACTTTAATTCAAGAAAGCTTACAGGATGCTGGAGAATGCTGGAGCCAGGTTTGCGAGAGTCTGGGGGTCTGTTTACTGGTCTGGCTCTGGCTTGGATGAAAGTGAGTTGCAGTTTTGCTACACTAACCAGCAACAAGCCTTGGAGATGGCTCTGTGCAGGTGTTGCAAAGAAAGAGCGTTTAGTTGTGTTCTTGGTTTTTTCCTACCACAAAAGCACAACATTCTGGGGAATTTTCCAGGTCTTTCTGTCAAACTGAGGAGGCAGATGGTCAGCATTGGCATGGTGGCCAGTCAGTACCTTGTAAAACTGGACCCTCCCAGCACTGATTTAATGGAGGCTCCATCTGTGGTCAAATCTGTAAAAGAGACATTTTTATTTACTAAATGTCAAATGATTGGGTCATTGTCCTGAAAAAATTATTGCATTTCTGTAATACTTCCACTGAAAAAAGCAAATGAACTCTTCAGAATTATAGCTTTAATGACAGTCATGCAATTCACACATTTTAAATAAAGTCCCTAATAGGCTGTCTGTGAAGTAGAAAGAGATCTAGTGCAGTGAAGGGCTTAAATGCAGCAATTACAGTATTTCTTATTCTTTGCCAATCTAAAATTAATGAAAAACCTTTCTTGCTGTGACCTTGACAAATGGTGGTATAACCTTTTTAAATTCTCAGAGGGTGCTGAATTCTACCCTGTGAGAAAGTGATGTAAAGGAATTGCAGCTGAACATTTCTAATTAGTAAACTGAAACTCTGTGACAGGGAAGAAATCTAAAAGGCACTGATTGGGTTTAACATATATTAGACACCATCCCCAGGGAACAGAATTTGAAGGTACCTCTGAGTATTTTAATCTCTGCATACCTGATTATCTCTGGGCATTACTGAATAGTGTGCAGAATTTGCGTAAACCTACTAGTTTTCATTTAAGATAGAATCTGATCCTGTAAAATGTTGGGTATCTTCAATCCCTACTTCTTTCCATATGTGCTCAGCTCCTCAGAGAGCTGGATGCAGAGTGCAGCTTCCCAATGCACTGGAGCCATTTCACCTATTACTGGCATTACTAAGAAGGTTTAAAATGGAGGTACAGCAAATTAAACCATCTTTAAACCATTTTGCACTTCCAAAGTTGTATGAGGGAATCTTGACATTCAAATCTAATTTCTGTAAGTATCATTTCCATGTAGGTATACATTAGTGCTGAATTACTAAAAGTGGTTTGTTGATTTGACACCGCAAAAACTCCCGGGAGACTCAAAATCAAGAGCATCCTTTTCTTTCCTTGCTAGGTCACAACTTAGTCACGTAATTATTCAAGTTATGTTGCATTTCATCAGTTCTATTTTTATTCCTTCTAAAAGGCAAAGGAACTTTGGGGGATACATAAAGGAGTATAAGTTTTTTGTACTGTCACACTTATTTGAACAAAAGGAGATTTCTGACCTCCACCACCCTAGAGTGATCTGTCACTTATAAAAACAAAACCAAAAACCAAACATATATTCATTTTACATGTAGCATTAGGTTTCAGAAATTCTAGGATTTTCCACGTCCCAGATCATCTGTCCCCTTCTGGTAAAGGTAAGCCAATTCTGTGGTTGGACGAGTTATGCAAAGCTGATGTAAGTCAGACTGCCCGTAGGTGCAATCCATTACTAGTATGAAAAAAGGTTCACAACATGAGTGTTCTTTAAGAAATGATGAAAAAAATAATATCTAAAAATTTTGCATTTTACATTTTGCTTACTCTGAATTTTGTAACAGGCACAGAGGGCAAAAACATCTCAAAATAATACTGCTGAAGTCATTGGGCCATATGAACAAGAGAAATCACCACAAACATGAACTTGCCCCTTCATCTTTTTTTTTGTGTTGCTAAATCCTGTTTTCAACCAACAGACTGTCTAAAATCTCTAGGGTCTATTAAAGTACTGGTATGATTACTATGATTATTTCCTAATTTCTTGGATAATTCAGAGAAATTCTTCATCACTTTTGAGAAGCTGAACATCTTCTGCTTTATTCAGTAATTCATATCCTGATAACCCTCCCTTATTTTAAGTCCTACCTTCCTGACTCCTTTCTGCAAAGCAAACCAACTGCAAATACAGATCAGGAGAGGTGATGCCCAAATTCCTTTCCTCTGCTGTGGATGAAGCATATTAAAATTTTCCACTGTAATTAAAGAGACTTTGAAAGGTCAGTGGCACAGGTCTGTCTGACATTCCTTTTTATTATATGCTAACTATTTTTCAAATTAATTTCATTTTTCAATTTTAGAATCAAAATAGGCACTTCTTCCTAAGAGCAACTGACCATGTTGGTCCTTAGTTCTGCCATTAGAAAACAGCCTTGTAACAACAGAAAGAATAGAGATTGAAAGTAAATAAGAAAACTCAAGTGCTTTTTATGGAGTTATCAGTGAAAAGATATATCATGTGGAATGATATGTACTGTAACATATACTTCAAGACCTCTTCATGTGACTTTTATTATTTTATTCTTTATTTTCCTCAATTCTAGGATTGATTTTGTTTGTGCAATTCTAGATAATAGTGGCTTCAGACAGGTTTTCTAATAATCTTAGCAACCCTTCATTGCGAGTGAAGATGGCAGAAATGGCTTCTGTTTCAACTTTATTTCCTTCCACATATCTTTTTTTCCCCTATCTCTGCCACCTTCTTCCCTCCAGTTTTTCTTAGCTTTGGTAATGCCTGATTTTTGAGCAAGGTAACTGTAACGTTGGTTGATGGAATAATTGTAAGTACTTGCATTTAAACATCTTTCTATATACAAAATAATATGAAAAATAATTGCACTTTAAAAGGAGAAACATGATAAAAATAATCGCTCTGCTGTATGAGAATATTTTTACCTGTGTGGAATGAATTTTCCTACTGTGTGTCTTTAATACTAATTGAAAAAGGTTAAGGACATGCCAGTACAATGAGTAAAATGAATAGACTAAATTATGAAATCATAATAACTGCGATCCTAGATTATGTTAAAACTGATGGAACCATCTTCTGCATGAAGAAATCTTTCAAATTACATTTTTAGTATATGTATTTCCCCTCCAATATTGCATAAAAATCCAATGAAATATCAGTGTTACTACAACAAAGTTGTATGAAAGAGACAATTGGCCACATTAGCATTCTTATGTTTGTTATGAATAGCATCATTCCATAGGGCACTAAGTAACTGCGACATATCTGAAGTCTTTCTATAGTTTTTTTAATAGTTTTTCACAATATTTATTAAAATGGCTAGCGTAGTGAAACTGAGACAGAAGCAATCCCTGTAGATCAAACTATTCTGCAGTCTCTGTTGTGCTGCCTTCACTGTTCTTTTTGTTAGTATCTTCTCTTGTCTTTGATCATTCCCCCTTTTTTTTCAAACTTTACCAACTTTTCCTGTGCCTAAGTACATTAAATTGCACCTTGGGTGCTCTCAGATAACTTCCTGTGAGATTATGTTCCCCTAAATGATGGGTTGGTATTATTTTCACTGTGGTTAAGCTGATGAGCTTGGAGTCAGGCATAATTGGCTCAAGGCCAGTTTATTAAGACTCCTTTTAAAAAAGGAAAGTAAGTGAAAGTTTCCTTTCATCTCACTTACATTGTCATTGAAGTGGGTGGCAAATTTCAAGGTTGCAGAATCACAGAATAGAAATATCCATCTGAGGCAGACTGAAAGCTTTTTGAACTGAAGTCAGAAGTGGCAATGAGGCACTGACATTATAGCTGGTGCTGCTGCCTCTGACAGCACCTCAAGCCCCCTAGCTGACTCCTAACCTTGCCTGTAGTATTTGTGGAGAAAAGAGGACGCTACCATGTGGTACTGTGCTTATTCACACCTGTGTTTTTCAACAATTGCAGTCAGTAATAAATTCCACTGATATTTCCACTTAGACCTAGTCCAAAATCCATTACTGTCAATTAAAATAATAATGGAATCAGGGCTCTGTTCCCAATTACAGTTTCCTGAGGAGGGGAATTGGAGAGAGAGGTGCTGATCTCTTCTTCCCAGTATCCAGTGACAGGATGTGTGGATATGATTCAAAGCTGCACCAGGGGAGGTTCAGACTGGATATTAGGAAGCATTTCTTTACTGAGAGGGTGGTCAAACACTGGAACAGGCTTCCTAGAGAGGTGGTTGATATCCTAAGCCTGTTAGGGTTAAGAGACATTAAGACCTTGCCCTTAACTTTTGGTCAGCCGTGGAGTGGTCAGGCGATTGGACTGGATGGTCGTTGTAGGTCTCTTCCAACTGAAATGATTCTATATTATGCTATGCTATGCTAATTACTCTGGTTTAAATCTAGAAATGTTCCACTGAAGTAGATTGTTTCCTTTGGCATTACATACGTTACAGAGATCAGAAGCTCGATCCAGTGTTTCCCCTCTTCTTTCCCGTTCTTTGAGATGGGATACTGTGTTCAGGAAGGGACTGGCTAAATTCATTGCTCCTTAATGTACCTAAAAGCTTAGGGAAATAATCAGACATCTCTGCAGCTCAACGGTTATCAGTCCCATCAAATGGTTAAGTAATACCACTTATTCTTTCTATTGTAAAATGGGTTTTTCCACTTCATTTCTCCACTGAAACTATTTACATAATATCTGTGTTCTTTTATGACTTGTACAAAAAGCCGGTGCTGTAATCCTAAATTGTATGGACTTCCAGAGAAGGATGAAATAGGGAAAAAAAGGAATAATATGCCCATCATTTATCTTAATTTTATGCATCACATACAGTAGAAACTTCATTGAAGTTTCAAAGTAGGCATTCCTAACAGCTGAAGGATGTCTATTTCCTCATGAACTTTCAATATGCTTCTCTTTAACATTTAGTGGCCCAATTTTCTTTGTATAGGTCAAGAGGATTTGTTCACATCTTGTTACAGGGAAAAGGGTACTTGAGTGGAAAAGGTGCACTCTCTTTTATCACCACAGAACTTCAAGTAGCTGAACATATTCATTAGAAGCTGGAGGACTTAGCACAGATATTAGAGCAAAACTTGCACACTTTGATTAGAATAAAAATTGGTTACAGTTGAACTGATATAAAGGGCAAAGCTCACACACCAAATAGGTCTGAGTTTTACCTGAGGTTTGCATATCTCACTGTTAGTGTACTTGATAGACTTTTAGACAATTAAATGATTTGCCTTTCCAAAAATTTATGTCACAAAATTCTCAGTGACACCACTGAGGCTCTATTTCCAGCTCTAGGCATACCTTGCCATATGATATTGTGAATTAGCTCATTCATGCTAGCATTGTAAAACCAGGAAGACCTCTGTTCTTGTGTATTAGAGTGCTGGAGAGAAATCTGGAAATGGAAAGAAGGAAGAAAACTGAGCCAAAATGTAAATGAGCAAGATATCTGAAATGAACATTGTAAAAGTTTATGTTCCTTTCTTGAATTTTGTGTTCTTTGAGTAGTCTCAGAACTAAGTAAAATAGTTTTTATCAAACCTCAGAGTAAAACTCAGCTATTCTGCCATCTGCCTAATAATTTTTATGTGTTTTAATATACTAAATAATTGATTTTAATAACATTCAGTTCTTACAGCCCATAGAGACATTTTTCCTTAAGTTTAGTCTAAGTTGGGCTTTAACAATTATATTTCTCGTTAGTTTTTCAAAGGATAGTTGACATTTAGGAATTAGTTAAAATTTATAGTTTCATTGCCCATGTTACTGCAATGAAATGTTCATTTGGAGAGAAACACAATGTCCTATTTAGCAGACTACATTTAAATTATCCATTTTTGTCTTATTCTAAAAAGTATTTTCATGATGATAAATGGATAAAAAATAATGATTTCCAAGGAGACACTGTCTCTCTCCTTGAGTTAGAAAAATTAAGGCTGAATTTGGAACAAATAGTCTGGGAAGATGTTGTTTCTACAGTAAAAGAAAGCACTGTTGTCTGAAGGATGTCTCCTAAGATAACAAATCACTGTCTGAGCAAGAATTAAGTACAACACAACTTAAAAGGACTTAAATTTTCTTTTGTCTCTAAATTGTAGGGGCATGGATTTAGCAGATAACCACTCATTGGATAAAAGATTGGCTGGATGGTCACACTCAAAGAGTTGCAGTCAACAGCTCAATGTCCAAGTGAGATCAGTGATGAGTGACAGTCCTCAAGGGTCAGTCCTGGGACCTGCTCTGTTTAACACCGCTGCCGGCAACATAGACAGTGGGATTGAGTGCACCCTCAGCAAGTTTTCTGATGACAAAATCTGTGTGATGCAGTCAACACACTGGAGGGAAGGGATGCCATACAGAGGGAGCTTGATGTACTTGAGAGGTGGATCTGTGTGAATTTCATGAAGATCAAGAAGACCAAGTGCAAGGACTTGCGTGTGAGTCAGGGCAATTCCAAGCACAGTAACAGGCTGCACAACGACTGTTTTGAGAGCAGGCCTGAGGAGAAAAACTTGGGGGTGTTGGTTGGCAAAAAGCTCAACATGATCTGGCAGTGTGTGCTTGCAGCCCAGAAAGCCAACCGTATGCTGGGCTGCACAAAAAGGAGTGTGTCCACCAGGTTGAGGGAGGTGATCCTTCCCCTCTACTCTGCCCTAATGAGACCTCACCTGCAGTAGTGTGTTCAGCTCTGAGGCCCAGCACAAGAGGGATGTGGACTTGATTGAGCAAGTCCAGAGGAGGCCACAAAGATGATCAGAGGACTGGAAAACCTCTCCTATGGAGACAGGCTGAGAAAGGTGTGCTTGTTCAGCCCAAAAAAGAGAGCGTTCAGGGGAGACCTTAGACCAGGTTCCAATACCTAAAAGGGGCCTACAAGATAGCTGGAGAAGGACTTTCTGGAAGGACATATAGTGATAGAACAACTATCATTAAACTGAAAGAGGGTAGATTTATGTCGGATATAAGGAAGAAATTCTTCACTGAGGGTGGTGAGACATTGAAACAGGTTGCCCGAAGATGCACCATCCCTAGAAGTGTTCAAGGTCAGGTTGAGTTTAGAGCAACCTGGTCTAGTGGTGGATCTAGTGGTGGGGGGAATGGACTGGGTGAACTTAAGGTCCTTTCCAACCCAAACCAGCCTATGATTCCAAGATTCATCTGTATCACTAAAATTTTCATTTTCCATCACTTATCTTCATTCCCTTGTGTCAATTCAAGCAAGGAAGAGAATACCTTTTAAAATCTTCGAACACATACTGCTCAATTGACAATACAGCTAAATAGAGCCAACACTGAATGTATTCAACTGGCATTCAGCTAGACAAACGCCTACAGAACTGCCATTCCCTTCGTTATTACGGTATGTACACATCCATCCACATGCACAGGATTTTCCAAAAGCCCTTGGAGACAGTTTTTCCAGCTTGATCACACCGCCTGATTTGAACTCTCTAGAAGGAAGCACTGGGGCAGACCAACAAATTTACTTTGATAAAAAAATATTTTTTCTAGAGAAGAAACACTTGGAAATTTCATATTTTTCATATTCTAATATCTATATTCTAGTAATGTATCAAGCATGTTGCTACCTGGGAAATTACAAATTTGGAGAAGGACAGAATTAATATAAAAGTGTAAGAACCTGACTGAAGGGAGACAGTAGATGATAGTGTCAGAAAAGGAAATTCCAGATTGAAGGGAAGTCACTACTGGACTTTCTCAAGGACTAATCTTTGGATTAAACTTTTAAGTATTTTCATTAGTGATCTTGGCTTAAAACCAAATAGTTCATGCATGAAATTTGCAGTATCATAAACACAAAAGGAAGACTGAGGTATCAAATGATTGTAGGGATGACTGAAGGGGGATCCCAGAAAAGTGAAATTGAGGACATGTATCTGAGGATCAATAACAGGAGAATAAAACAATTAGATCATCGTTTGGAAGTGACTGAGGAAGATAAAGGCCTACTATTTGACTCTGGGGTAATTGCAAACCAACAAGTTTGGAAAGTATAAGTAATCTGGGGAAGACTCAATGTCATTGGTGAGACTACATTAGGAATACTAGGTAAATTCTTCTCAGCTCATGCCTGAAAGCTGAACTGACATTTGAACAAGTGTGGAAAATGTACAGTGTGACAAGGGGTGGAGTAGAAAACTTCAGGATGTGAGGAGAAAGAGTGAACATGGATTAAGCAGCTTGGCAAAAAGGAATATGGTCTTTAAATATGTTTGGAGGTAATATTCAAAAGAAGGAGAAGAATTCCTGAAAGATTTTTATGCTAGGGCTGGCATAAGAACTAACTGGTCATAAATATGCTCAGGGTGGAAGGAAGAGGGAGATTTTTAATTAGCAGTGAAGTGAAATTCTGGAATTACCTTCAAGAAGAACAGTAGGTGCACCTATACAGTTGCTTTCAAGCTAGTATGTGACTAGCTTGAGAAAGGCCATTTAGATAAAAGTAAGGGATAACTGGGACTGCACCACAAGATCCTTTTGAGCCCCATCTTCCATATCATTGTATAGTTTTGTTTATAAAGGCACAGTTTTTGTAAAATCATGTCATAGAATCATAGAATCACAGAATAATAGTTTGGGTTGGAAAGGACCTTAAGATCCTCTAGTTCCAACCCCCCTGCCATGGGCAGGAACACCTCACACTGAACCATGTC
>JANHGB010046666.1:5637-60552 GCA_026283785.1 Coracopsis vasa
ATGTCCTTTTTATGTTGAGGACACCAGAACTGCACACAATACTCCAAGTGAGGTCTCACGAGAGCAGAGTAGAGGGGTAGGATCACCTCCTTTGACCTGCTGGTCACGCTCCTTTTGATGCAGTCCAGGACACAGCTGCTTTCTGGGCTGCAAGCACACACTGAAGCCGGCTCATGTTAAGTTTCTCATCAACCAACACCCCTAAGTCCTTCTCCGCAGGGTTGCTCTGAATTACTTCTCTGCCCAACCTGTAGCTGTGCCTGGCATTGCTCTGATCCAGCTGTAGGACCTTGCACTTGGCATGGTTAAACATCATAAGGTTGGCATCTGCTCAACTCACAAGCGTGTCAAGGTCCCTCTGAATGGCATTCCTTCCCTCCAGTGTATCAGCCGAACCGCACAGCTTGGTGTCATCGGCAAACTTGCTGAGGGTGCACTCAATCCCACTGTCCATGTCACTAACAGAGATGTTGAACAAGACTGGTCCCAACACCGATCCCTGAGGGACACCACTCGTTACTGGTCTCCAGCTCGACACTGAGTCATTGACCACAACTCTTTGCATGTCGCCATCCAGCCAGTTCTTTATCCACTGAGTGGTCCATCTATCAAATTGATGTCTCTCCAATTCAGAGACAAGGATGTCGTGTGGGACAGTGTCGAACACTTTGCACAAGTCCAAGTAGATGACATCAACTGCTCTACCCCTGTCCATCAGTTCCGTAGCCCCATCATAGGAGGCCACCAAACTGGTCAGACAGGATTTCCCCTTAGTGAAGCCATGCTGGCTGTCACCAAGCACCTTGTTGCTTTTGATGTGCCTTGGCATGCCTTCCAGGAGAATCTGCTCCAAGATTTTGGCTGGTACAGAGGTGAGACTGACTGGTCTGTAGTTCCCTGGGTCATCCATTTTCCCCTTCTTGAAAATGTGGGTTATATTTTCCTTTTTCCAGTCGTCGGGAAGTTTACCTGACTGCCACGATTTTTCAAATACGATGGACAGTGGCTTAGCAACTTCATTTGCCAGCTCCTTCAGGACCCGCGGATGGATTTCATCAGGTCCCATGGACTTGTGCACGTTCAGGTTCTTAAGATGGTCTCGAACCAGACCCTCTCCTACAGTGGGCCCAAGGTCTTCATTCTCACAGTTCCTGCATTTGTATTCCAAGGCTTGAGCAGCACGGCTAGAGCACTTGAGAACCTCAGCCTTCTCCAAATCCAGGGTAGCCAGGTGTCCTGTTTCGTTCCAGAGAGAGCCCACATTATCCCTAGTCTTCTGTTGGCAACATACCTAGAGAAGCCCTTCCTGTTATCCTTAACATCTCTGGTCAGAATAAATTCTAACTGGGCCTTAGCATTCTTGACTTGATCCCTAGATTGTTGGACAATGTCCCTGTATCCCTACCAGGCCGCCTGTTCACTTTGGTTTATTAATGTTAATTCAAATCATTTTCTCACTTTTGTATCTGGAACCAGAACTCATACAAAACACAAGGGTCCAATTTTGTAGAGACTGACTCAAGAGTGTATAAAGTTGAGCAAATCAATAACATTTTGCAAGCTTGGGGGCTAAAGTGTGAATCTGAGGGCAGCTTCAAACTTGGCTCCAAGAAGTCTCAAAGAACAAAGCAGTTTTGGTCTGGCAGTGACAGTAAAATTTCATTATTTAATCTGCAGCAGAGAAGAGTTGATTGTGGGCTGTGAGGCATTGAAGATAAAAAGCAAAGAAGCTAATGTCTTTTGCTTCACTCAAGTAGAAGATAGGAATGGTGCATTCAGTGCATCTACGGCTCTGAGAAATCCCTGACTTCATTTGTCTTTCCTATTCATCACAGCCCCACAAAAGTATTTTCCTGAACATGGGTACAGTTCAACAAGTGTCTAGACCTAGGCCAAAGCAAGGTCTAAGCTTCAGAAGCTATGGGGCTGGCCCACATTTTTTAAGAGGCTACTCAGCTGACACAATCCTCCAGTCACTTCTTGCCTTTGGTTCCTAAAACAAAGCGTGGCATGCTTGCAAGCTGACAGGTTTCACATTACCTTTATTTCTCAGGCACAGCATTCACTACTGTGTTAATTTTGTAATATTCTTGAGTGACATCTGAATTACTTCGCAAGGAACTTTATAAGCTCTGAACAAGTTACACTGGTTTTTATTCAGAGTAACTCCATGGAAATAAGTTGAGATGCTATAGATTTAAATCTCTTAAATTCTGCACTTTTATTATTCAGATAAAAGAAGTTGATATTAGTGATGCAAATACCCACTTAACTTCCTCAAATAACATACTAATACCATCACAGAGCCTGCTAGTGCTATTCAAATTACTACTTTCTGAATTCTTATTTACAGACACTGCATGGGGTCATACTTCACTGTAACCAGCTTTTTAAAACCAAGTTGAACTTTGGCTTTGAGACAGATCTTGCCCAGAAGCAAATTTGAATGTATTTTTTCTTTTCTTAAAAAATAGCAATTGTGTGCATATAAAAACAACTTCATATAAATATTTTTTAATGACTCTGTGGAATTCAACAATAATTTTTTGTTTTCTAGAAACAGCTGTAAAGTGATTTTAATTACCTCCTGGTGTTTTGAGACAAAAAGTGAAACACAAAGTATCTAAAATTGAAAAACAGCTTTCTGAAAGCAGGCTTTGTCCCACTTTAACTTAACATTCTATATGGGAATTTCATTTCAATTTCAATTTAATAAGATGTGATATGTAAATTAAACAGCAACTGATATTTATTTAGTTTTCACACTTGGATGCTTGTGGGTTTTATTATATACAAACAGATTTGCCTCCAAGAACATGTTCTTAATCATGAGCTATACACATAACAAAGAATTTTCTGCACTGAATGCAAATGAAATGTACATAGAGTCACTCCTATGGGCAGGGGCACTCTGAAAGCCTGGTGTGCACATTAAAGAGGAAAGATGTGGCCTGACTGCCTCCCACATCTGCTGCTCATCCCACAAGCCCAGCCTTACAGCTGTTTTAAAGGCCGTCATCTCCCATATGGTGAAATCGGGACATAGCACAGAGGTATTTCAGCCACAAGCACTCAGATCTGTTGAAGGATAGCTGTGCTACATGGCATTATCTGATCAGCACAGATTTCAGTGGATACCCCGTCTCCTCCTGCCACCATGGTTCCCCTCTGTTTCCCCCATCAGTGCCAAAGGTTACTGCCCTCATTGCTCCAGCTCCACAGTTTGAAGGCCTTTAATTTTAAGTGTTTCACCTCAGACTAAGATTAGAGCAGAGCCACAAATTTGTACTGATGGAAACACAGGATGGTCATGGGCAGTGAAGCGGAAGAGAGCCAGAAATGCGCAACTGGAGGGGCAGCAGTCTCTTAAACCAGCTCTTGGGTTGGCGGGAACAGCAACATGCATCATGGAATAAAATGGATTTTTTTCCTGCAGGTATTTCATACTTATTCATATGTTAGATCTGATCACAGATAAACTTGAAGAGTCCATTATTTTAATGGTGTAATAAATATTTATATGAGGGACTGTGAAGGCTCTGGTTCAAGTCATATATACATCTGCATCAAGAGGAGGAAATCAAAACAAATTGGGTTAGATCACCTTCTGTCACTGCATTAAAATGAAAAATGGCAGGGAATAAGCACCTAAAGCACAGGCTCCTTTGCTGAACTCATTCCGCTGCTCTTTTGTTATCAGATCCAGTGAGTTAGAGAGCACCACTGACCATCCATTTTCCCCCTACAGAAGCACAGGAGAGAACTTGTATGTTAAGTGACAAGAACATTTCACTTCTCAGCAGACTACTCAGCTTAATCCACCCACCACGACCCAAGCTAGGCTTTGGAGTCACAGTTCCCACGATCTTGTGCTGACTCCAAAACCGAGCCCAGATTCCTTCTACCTAGGATGAGGAGTTATATTGCTGTGGGCTCTTTGTATACACGATGGAGAGAGACAGGGTCCTTGAGAAGGAGACCTAGATTCTGATGTTAGAGGTCAGCCAAACATGTCTAGCTCAGTCTCCGTTATTCAGGGACGTAGCTACTGTATAAATGTATATGTGATCCTATCAGGTGCCCTGAATATGACCGTGATATCACTCCACTAAATGGAAAAAGGGTAATGGTTCTACATCTATGTTCTTCCTCTTCAATCTCCTAATTAGACCATTACCTCACACTCAGATACAAGTAGTAAAAAGGTCATTTTTTTAAATTGGCTTCCCCTGGTATAAACAAGCCACTTGGAGACACACACAAGAGACAGCTGTAAACAGCTCGATAAAGGGGCAAAGGGCTCACTGGGCTGAGGGATATTAATGGTTTGTTGCTTGCGAATAGCCCTTTCCCCATAGACCTCCCTATGCTCTGTGTATTCTCTCTGCACATGCTGGCAGCAAAGTGGAGGTTTTATTAAGAGAGCTACAAATAAGGTTGAATTCCTTTAGGAGCTTTTCATAGTTCCCAAGGCATTCAAGGAGGGGTCCAGCTGTTTGCAGGGATTTACCATTATGATCAGAGACAGAAGTTACAGCATGTTTCCAGTTAAAAGAGGATCCTGGCAGATTTTCTCTTTAACATGACAGGGATAGGATAGAGTTCTTCACAATACTTCCACTTCACAGATGCTAAGCACATTCGTATATACAATAGTCAAAGAGAAAACATGCATGTAGCGTTGTGTGGTGTGTGAAATCTGACTTGGGGATCTTATATAACCCAAAAGCAGCACAAAGGCTTGGATATGCAGATGTTAAAGGGCTACACCATCATACCTCAGATCTCTACACCCAAGTACCTACCATACCTCACGTCTGCAGAATCCAAGAAACTCATGTCCAATTCAGGTGGACTTTATCTCCTCAACACTCCTACAGCAGTACAAGGTCTTATTTTTCAAGGCAGATACAACACAAATTAAATTATTTGTTCCCTTACCTTATGGCAGAGCCAGAAATATATGCAATGCTCTATTAGGCCACCCTTCCTCCCCGTCTTGGACCTCAGTTATTTAAAAGCTGCATCTGTTTAAGCTGTAGATTTCTAAATTCATCCCAAATGTACACTTTGTTCACAGAATAAAAATAAAATAAAATTATTTGAACTGTTTTTCATTAGGAAGGGAAGAAAAGATACCCTTCCCCACCTTTGGTGGGCAAGTACGGGTTCTTCACTCATCAAGTAACTCAAGCTGCCTGGATAAAAATAATCACTGCAAACTTGTCCAGAACCTACTTCCTGGGAAGAGGCCCTTTGCCAAGGCTCAGACTTGACACAAATCATCAAGTCCAGTGAAATTCAAACAGAATAAATTTTCCATGTGCAGAACATAGCTGGGTTCTGCCTTACAGGAACTGTATGCTGCCACAAAGTCTGAGTCATACAATCATATTTGTAAGATCAGCTCATTGTGAATGCCTGGGATCAAAGGCTGTCATGGAGCAGCCCTCTCTGTATCACAGGGCTGTGGAAACGTGCAGGGAAATGTTCTCTAGCTAGAGAAAGCTCTGATTTATAGGCTGTGATGTTTTCACCTGCTCCTGGAGGAACAGCGTTGCCTGCTGGGCTAGGCAGGCCCGTGGCAGGAGTACAATTTCTGGAGTAGGTTGAAGGACACCACGTGCCGTTCCCGCAACTGCTAGTGGCAGCTGCTAGCACAACCCCTTCACTTCAGGGCTGCAGATGTAGGCAGGACTATTATTTCTCATAGTGCCCCGTGGGGAAGAATGGTGTGAATATGCTTTTCACTGATTTGAGTTGCAGATGGATCCTACACCAGTTTCTCCTGTAAGGCCAAGAGCGATAACCAGAGCCACAACTCACCTTTCTTTCCTGCATCACTAGGGCTCTGTCCCATTGAGTCAGCTCACACAAATAGAATCATAGAATGGTACAGGTTGGAAAAGAACTTAAGATCATCTAGTTCACAGCCCCATGCCAAAGGCAGGGACACTTCCCCTAGACCAGTTTCTACTAGACCAGGTGCTCAAAGCCCTATCCAGCCTGGCCTTGAACATTGCCAGGGATGGGGCAGCCACAGCTTCTTTGGGCCCAATGTCTCACCTCTCACACTGAAGAACTCCTTTATTGTATCTAAACTAAATCTTCGCTAAGTTTGAACCCATTACCCATGAAAGGAAGGTCACAATAAGCAGAGACTGCCTGTAGCATTGGCAGCATCATGCTGAGACAATCAGTAAGCTATTGCTGAGCATACCAGCAGACCTTGGTGAACAGTCACATAAGGCTGGGAATTGAGAGATGGATGAAAGACCACCTGCTCGCTCACTTTTTGGTTTTTTTTTTTAAGTTAAACTCACACACACATCCTCTCCACTCAGGATTTCAGCATATTTACTCCCTCAGAAATCCAGGCTATCTTAACAGATACTCCAGACCCCAGTAACACCAAACATGCTGATATTTGCTTCTGTTCAACAATTCAGTCCTTTTTAGTATCATTTCACAGCTTAAAACCTTTCATTAGATTTCATCATAAAGCTACCTCAGCATCCCCACCACTAGCTTGGTATTACTTTGTATTGAGCCTGCTCTTGTAACCAGTTTCATTGAAGAGCTGACACTGGAGGAAGGCCCTGCTTCATCCCAGCACATGGGCATGCTACACTCTAGGATCAGATATCTTGGGCAAACATCCCAATTTGTAGATATCGCAAGGCCAATTTGAAAACAACAGGGCATACAAGCACTGTAGGTGGTATGGCACATGCAGCTCTCCCATCACACCTCATTGCTTGTTCTCTTAGCTACAGCTTTGGTCTCCCAGCTTCATTCCTCCTATCCTGTTTTCTAGTGCCACATTCCCTGTTCTCAGCCAGTACAAGCTTCAGGACTTTGCTTCTGGGCAAAGAAGAGTAAAACTTTACCCTTTGTGGCTTCGCATAAAGTTTGCTTCACACTGACATTCAAGACCATTTCCCAGTGCTAGTACCTTGTCACCCGTACGTGCCTGTTTCTGCTCTCTCAGCAAGGACAAAGGCGTGCTCAGGTATATGCTAGAAACCCATCAAGTTTCGCTGACTCAGCAAGTTATCACCCAGCAGCCAAACCACCCCCACCCCAACAACCTGTGTACAGACTCTTAGCCCATCCCAAACACCACATGAAAGAGGTCTAGGCTAACCTGTTACACATATCTGTTTCAGCTTCTGCACCCTGGCAAATGGGGGGCAACAGGAGCACCTCCAGGGACATTGGTCACCTCAGGAGATGGGAGGTAACTTGTTAAAAGACAGTGACTCTCCTGCCATGCATCTTGAACTGTGGGACTGGGCAGGGACCCTGCACTGCTGAGCTATGCTGCAAGTGCTCTGGGTTTCGCAGCTACACAACTAAGGCACCCATCATGCTGCACAAATAACCTGACTGGCCTGATTCCACCTCTGGTTTCCTACTGACACCCGTCATCTGAGTATCATATTTCTGAGCAGTTACTTCACATGCTTCCATTTGAATAGCATTTAACTCCTAAGGGCAGCGGATCAGCAGCTGTGAAGCCAAAGATCCCCAGATACAACTGAACAGATACCAGCACAGGCAAAAGCAGCAGGCCAAGCTTCCCTGTATAGCCCCCTCTGGAAGCAATTCCTTTGGGAAGTCAGTTGATTCCCTCTCACCTCTGCAGAGGAGGATGATGAGGAATGCTGATCGCAGGATTTTGCACTGCAGATAGCTTCTCTCTCTGCCACAGCCTAAAATATCCAAAGTCATTTCACATTGGCTCAAGAACAGACAGTTTTAGTGAATGTTTTTAAATTTATTGATCCTTAACACACAGGAATATAGGAAACTATGATAGCCTGAGAGTCAAGAAGAAACTTGAAGGTACTGCAAGTTAACCATAATATGATGAAACTGAACAATTTGATCTTTGAATTTTCACCCCTTGCTTTAAATACACTAAAAGTTTAAATGCAATGTCAAGGCTTGACTTTGCTGTAGATGGTCCATGACACCCACCAATAATGTGCTCCTCCATATTATAGATAGGGGTACAGTCTATGAGCCACCAGGAGGACAGAAAATTAAAGAAATAGAAGTAGTACCTCCAAACATAAAATCTGATGAATCTGCTAAAAGCCTGTGGCTCGGTAGCTTGGCTAGAGCATCTAGCTGAACCTCAGTTTGGTGCCTATGATGAAACTCACCGCTGGTTAACAGAGTACCACATATCAGGAGCACCACCATAGCAGGCTGCATGCCCCAGCCTTCTTTTCCTTATCAGGAGTTGTGTCTGCTCTACCATGAAGACAGTAAATGAAATCACACTGCCCAGATCAGTGTGATCTGTCAAGCCATTCCCCTGCTTACCAATCATAGGCATCCCTAGGTTTTGGTATGGGCACTCCAGGCTGCCTCCTTGTGTCCTTCCAAAGATAGCAGAGTAAATGGCAATCACCATGCTCTTCTTACAGCTTAGCCTCAGCTTGTCATCTTCACAGGCTACTTTACTCTTGTATTCATCTGGAATGAAACAAACAATTACTCAGCAGATTCGAGGTGGGCACTCAGCATGAATGAAGCCCTCTCACCCCACCATGGTGTGAGCTTGTCAGAGGCAGCAGTGATTTTGGGCAAAGCCCCAAGGGTGCACATCCACTGCCAGCACAATCCCAGCCTTACAACTGCATTTGTTGGAGTAGCACTGATCATTTGCATTATGCATTCTCTCTCTGGCATTATCATCACATTTAATGAACATATTTTAACTTAGCATGTGTGAGTTCCAGTAAATAACCAATAAATTGATTTTGCAGACAAATAAGTGAGGCATGATAATTGAGTGATTCCCACACGGTGATACTAGAAGCCTGCGGCAGGGGAAGGTAAAAGCCCATACTTAGACACCTTTCTCACCCACAGATCAGCCCTTTATGTGCCAAGCATTTATTCTACATCACAGCAGCTCATAATTATGCTTGATAACTTTTTTTCACAGCAGCTCTCCCTTGGCAGATTCAATAGGGGGTATACTAAATATGTTAATGCTGGAAGCTGCTCTTGCCTGTTGCAAATACAGATATGCAAAGCTGCTCCTCAAATCCTTCTTAAGATGGTCAGACCAAGAATATAAAATACACTCCTGCTTTCATAAGGCTGGTGCACACTGAACAGTAACTCAGGACTGTCAAGGAGACTGGGCAATTATCTCTTAAGAAATTACGTATCATTCCCTTCTCTTACTATTATTTGTATTAGGGGAACCTCTAGAGGTCCCAACCTAGAACAGGCCCTCTCCACGTGTGTCCACCAACACACCACAGAAGACAAACACCATTCTGAAGAGCTGAGTCTTGCCAGTTGAACATCTATAACTATGAAAGAAAAAGACTAAGAAAACTGAAGTGGCATGTCCATGGTCACCCCAGCCAACCCAGGGCACACTCAGGAACACAACTTCAGCCTTCCCAGCCTCTGTAGACTGACCTTCCACTTGATTGTGTTACTTATCGTTAGAAATATAGCCACAATGGCATCCAAATTGCTTAATGGAAAGGGTCCCTGACCCATGGTAACCTCCCAAGCATGATCAGTTGTTTCATCTGAAATGCTTCCAGCTGTAGCAGGTCAAAATCGTGCCACAGAGTACACTAACAACCAAACAGTGTAGATAATCATCAGCCAGTGCCTGGGGCTGTCCCTGGACTGTACCATTTGCTAGCACACATATGATTTTTGTCTCTCCTTGTCACTGGTTCTCTATGCCTAATATCACACACACACATATATGAGAACTTATGCATAAGTCCACATGCATTCAGCTACTCAGCAACTGAGAATACTAATTAATTATTACTTTACAGTTTAGTACTTAAGTCTTTACACCATGGCAGCTAGCACTTAACGTGACATTTTTGACTGCATTGTAACAATAGGTTCAAGAATCGTTTTTCCTTATTGGAGATGTTGGGAAATTTTCCACCAAAGTTGAATCATAGACAAATTTAGGTTGGAAGACTCTTCAGGAGGTCATCTGGTTTAACCCATGCTCAAAGCAGGACTAATTTCTACATTAGATTAGATTTTTTTCAGAAGAAACTGAGTGGAGAAAACACATATTGTACAAAAAAAAGGCATATGCTGAGTTAAAAAAAACCCACCTGAGAAAAAATGGCTCCTCAAGCTCAAAATGGACATTCCTACTCAAAGCCAAAAATAACTCCCCCAAAATAGCCTATTAGCTGCATCCACCTGGAATGTGAAAACCCTGGTCCAAGCTTTCACAATCCAGGTGAGAATCTTAACCGTAGACACTATTCCAGTTCATAACCCTCCTTATCACTCTGCAGCTTTTTTACAAAAATCTCTGAAATATCCTTGGTTTTATCCCACTGCAGGGAAACTTTCACATCTCTAAAATACTTACTAAATGGGAAAATACTTTTTCATCCATCCCTGTGGATGAAACCTAACTCATTCATGGGAGAATCTGTGTGAAGAGCACACATCCTTCAGTAATACCTACAGGGTAAACCCATGACCAGGTGAGCTTGTAAAATAGTGACAGTAATCAGGAATAGAAGCTCTTTTCAACTTCAGAGTTGATGTTGAAATAGAGGGAGAGATGAACCTCATACAGCTGTGAAGAATCAATCATCATTTTATCTATGTATCTAGGTATTCCATCCACAATCACCATGAAAACATCTGAAAAATACACTGAATATACTAAGAGTTATCATCTTCACCTATAATTGGCTCCCATAGGATTTTTGTTTCTTCTGTGAGGGAAACGGGATCAAAGCTGTAATCTGACTATGCAGTGTAAAACTTAACAGAGTACATTAAAACCTTATAGACTTAATAGATTATTTTAGTTCACAGGTTAAAAAAAACCAACCAAACAAACAAACAAAAAAACCCAAAAAACAAAAACCAGCACAAAAACCAACAACCACACAACCAAAAAATCCAAAGCCAAAACACAAAAGGACAAAACTCTGCAATAGGACGAGCTATACATAGCTTATGTTAAACTAATATCATGGAAAAGGAGAGTACCTGTGACTGACTGAAGTGTTTGAAATATGAAACGGTTTATTAACTTTAGGAAAAGATCAATTTTGAAGTCTCTAATGAGCAAATGCCATGGTCCTCTGTGAAGATCTTATTTCTTACAAGGCACTAACTTAATTTCCTCTGCCAATTTGTTTATTATTAGCTACATCTTCCAATTAACAAGTGTAACTGATTGCTCAACCATACGTCTTCTGGACCCATTTAAGGTCCTTAGAGTATTTAGTAAATTCTGTTGACCATTCAAAGTCAGGGCTTGTTATTTGGAAACTTGACTGGGTTTTAAACACAGAGTGTTTAACACTGGGATGAACAGATATTCACATTTCTATTGCAAGTCAGTCCAGCAGTCTTGAGACAGCAACAAAACTCTACCTCTCACATTTGCGGTTCTTACCCCTGAGGTCACTCTGGGAAGTTGTGTTCAGGGCTCATGGGGGAAGCTGCCTGATGGATGGCTCAAGATACTAGACCTGGGAGGTGAATCTGAGTGCACACTCCTTGGGAAGCAGTGCATTTCACGGATGGTGTGCTGCTGGCGCACTGCAGTGTGGAGTAAGAGGACTGTGCCACCCGAGGCAGATGCCACCCTGTGATCACTAAATTCTGCCCTAGGAAACACCTGTCGGAGCTGTCAGTTCCCAAGGCTCTGACTGAGTCCAAACGGGTTAGGGCTTCAGTTCTCTGGGCTGGCACAGGTAAAAGACACTGCTTTCTTAAAAGGAACAAAAAAGGAAGGAAAAAGAAAGGCCGAATACACAGCAGTATTTCAGAGAAGAGAGAACAGATACTCTCAGTGATTCGGGGCAACCTGATAGAGATCTGGATAAACAAACAGATAGAAAGTGATGTTACAGAGAACACAGGGCCCTGAAAGTATTTTCTGCTTCATATCATTGCCGCTTCCATTTTAGCCAGGATGAATCAAAGCCAGACACTGATGTCTCCCAGGCATTGGACAATGGTAAGGACTGTGATTGATGTAAAAAAAAAAAATACAGAGCTAAGCATCATCCATATATTTACTGGTACTTCAACCCATAATAGCCTTATATAAATATTGAAAAGAACCAAAGCAGTGTAAGTGACATAAGAGAGCTGGGACTGGGAACAAACCTGCATTTTTCTCTTTCACCCTCCCAGGAAGAACTGGCCTCCTACAGATCAATCACAATCTGGTCCTAAGCCTGCTATTACTGTTACAGTCTGGATATAATTCAGTCCAAATGCAAACATTTGTATTAGTGGGTTTCATGTTTCACCCTGAAAAATTAAACATGCTTAAATGGCCTAGGAAAGGTGGCAGTGATATTCAGCAAATGGCTTACTCAACTCTAATCCCCCGTGCAGTCATTTGTAGGGCAACAGAGATTTACCATGATTAAGATATTTGCTAAGGATAATATGCCTTTTATTGCTGCCTGTTTTCAGAGACACTGGCTTAAATATAACTCAGTAGAGAGAAACCAAGGAGGGAACAGCTGTAGGCTTTTCTAGACACATTTTTAAAGGTCATTATATGACATGGATATAACATGGCCAGAACAATTAAGGGAAAACCATTATAAATGTTTCTAATGGAAAAATTGGCTCTCAAACAGTAAAGTGAACAAGAAGACCCTTTATAATTACAGGATGCATACAGTAATGTTCAAGTATTGACCTGTAGTAAATAAATCTACCCAATGTCTTAAGAATATTTTCACCTATGGTCCATGACAATTTTCTGAATGATCATGATTGGGAAGCTCAACACTAAATGCCAATTGGCTCAATCTCTGTAACACATTAGATATAAAAGCTCCTAAAAAGATTTTGTGTCTAACACAGTGACGGAATGCGTTAAAGCCAAAGGTCTACCTTGCCTAAAATTGTATTTTTCAACAGTACTTGAGGAAAAATGCATTAAATTTTGCTAATTAAAATATGCATGCTTCACATAGTCAGTGCATAATAGTTGACCCTATTTCTCAGATGAAAGGGCTGAAAATATATGCAAAGAGAAATCTGTCTTCCTCAAAAAAATCCTAAAGGATTTAAATCTTAGAATTGGGAATCTGATCAAAGAAAGAGATTTTGTAGGAAACAGAGATGGCTTTTCTCAGTTCCTTATCAGGTCAGGACTTTTTTTCCCCATAGAAGACTATCTTACCTAGCTTATAATTTAAATTAATGAGATTGCACCCAAGATGCCACTTCAAAATCAAACCGTACTCCATGTTGGCCACTAACTTCTCTTTAGCCAAACTTTTGCCTTGCTCACATTCATCCCAGCTTTGTTAGCTGTTCCACTGCATACCACCAAAACCAAGAGCATTTCTTGCCTTGAAATTCATTCTATCCATTCACTCCACCAACACCTATTTTCCTTTAACTGATAAATGAATGTGCTTAACTATTGGGTAGTGGTTAGTGTTGGCCTGTGAAAAAGGGCATAGGGACAATTCCCTTTCTCATTCGGCCACTCTCTCCAGATGAACTGTGTTAACGGCAAATACATCTCCAATGCTTCATGTCACTCTTCCTATCTATACTTCTTACTTCACCTATCACATACAGATTAGTTGCAATGTTGAACAGCTGAGATGCACAGTGGGCCAGATGGTGCAAGTGGAATACACAACCTTTTAGTCACAAACTAAAATTCAGCAAACTTTTGAGGACACTGGAAGTCATCAACAAATAATAAAGATGATGATCTCAGATGTGGTGAGATGTTACTCATTTCAGCACGTCTGGGCAGAATACTTACATTGTAAATGTCACCACATGGCAATTTTTTGAGTCATCCTAAAGAGAAAAGCCAAAATAAGGGTTAATCATGGAAACATGAACTCTTCACTATAGATGTAGTCACTCCAGACCATAATTCAAGGTCCCAGAGGGCAGAAGACACCTCTGGAGATTGTCTAGGCCAACTCCCATGTTCACACCTGAGTCAACTAGAGCAGCAGGATGCTGAGGATCATGTCCATCTAAGTTTTTAACACCCCCAGGGGTTGAAACTCCACAACTTGCTCGGGCAGCCTGTTCCAGTGATCCTTTTAATCATGTAAGAAACGAGTATGGGGAGGACCTGCTACTATCCCTTCCAGGGAAACTAAGAAGATGAGTCTCCAAGACAGGAAACCTATTAAATACTACGACAGACACCTTTAAGCAGCATCCTTGTACAAGAGTGCCTGTGCAACAGGCCTGACCATGAACAGCACATCTTGGAGCAAAAGCGCCTTGGACAGCTTTCACTGATTCCTTCATTCTTACACTCTTCTGTGAAGAAGGTAATTCTATTAAAAGTGTATTCTCCAGTCTTTGCTCCCCTTCAAACCTTTTCCCACACTTCTATTTTTGTGTTTGTATATTTACTTTTCACATCAAGCAAGCATTTATTATTTGAGTTTTGCTTCCTCTTTTACAGTTTAGAAGATATAAGCAAATTTTGGCCTCCAAATCCCTGAATGCAAATAAATCAACATTGATTAGAAATTCCTCACAGTGGCAAATGCCCACTCTTTAGATCAGTGCACACTGCTCTGACTCCTTGCTTTTTGTTTTCTTCCAATTTCCTTTCACTTACAACACATACCTCATATCCTGAATTCCAGAGCTTCCTCCTCAGCCTCACAAACCTCATACTAACGTGAATGCTATTCACCTACCATTAATCTCAGGATTTGAATAAATCCATATCAATCAAGTCACCAGTCCCTTAGGCAGGACTGAGTGGAGGAAACCTTTCCAGGACAGCAAAGGTCTCCAGAGTCCTCAATTACAGCCTTTCCTCTGGTTTCCCCACAAACACTTAAACTGTGGGCTACCTGATCATTCCCTCATTTCAACAGCCAGGATCTAAAAAGAATCATTCCCTTTTATTTGGACCATGCTGTCATGGTTTAAGCCCAGCCTGTCACTCAAGAAACCACGCAGAAAAAAAAGTCAGAATATCACAAATTCATACATCTGTACAGAAATATTTTTTAACATTATTTCTGTTCATTTTTTCCTTGAGAAACTTTTTGTGAAGATGCCATAATTTAACTTTTAAAAATAGGATTTTGCTACCCTCGATGGCATGGACTGCATGGCTTACTTCTGCAGAAGCTAATCTGAAACTCTGAAAGACACAGCTTGGGTGACAGTCCGTAGTTATATCCAATAAGCAGTTTGCCAAATTCAGAAGTACCCTGAAAACTCAAGTGTGCCAAATTTTACAGGTCTGAAATAATTTCAACAAGCAAAAAGATTGTTCTTTGCAAACGACTTTGTCAGATTCCTTTAAAATTACATTCATCATGCACCCATCCAATTTGCAATGTTTAAAAGGCGCCTTTCCTCACTGTCACTTTCATTAGTCTGAAGTAGTTGTCTTTTTATATTCTGCTGTGCAAAGGCTGGCAGTGCTGCAAATTAACTGCTACATTTAATTTCCAAAGTAGAGTTCAGAAGCACCTAGTTGCACTTTCCTGCTGGGGAAACGGAGGTATATGGTTATCTAAGGAGGAAAGAGGAAACAATATCAAAATATATATGCTAAACTGTGAGATGAAAGTTAAGCAAAACACTTGGGAGCCTGGTACAAATTTAATTCTCATCCTACTTCTTCCATTAATGAATTTCGGGTGATTTTCTGAAGCAGCTGTGACTTGCTGGTGTTCTGCTGCCTGAGCCTCTGCTTCATTATTTATTAGTCCTCCTTCCAAGGACCTGAGAACCTGCTGGCTAGATTTCAGTGAAGTTTGTCAGAAACGTTGAGATGACAAACACAGTTAAGTCCCAATACATATTTTAAGAACTGATACGTAATTACAGAAGAGAGCCAAATCAGTGCCAAAGCTGGTTAGAATTGTTGCACTGTCTCACCAGTCAACCCGCATGGGTGTAATTAATGCCTGGCTAATTAGCATGAATATAAATCTGGACTAGCTACACCACAGGTGGCAACATAGGAAGCATGGTGTAAACTTTTGTTACTGCAGTGAAAATGTGGGAGGGATGCACGAAGAGAAAAATTTCTTGAGGATGTAAGGAAAAAGACTTCATTAGTACCATTGTTCATGGCACTTTTATTCTTCTCTTCCAGCTATTTTAATAATAGCTGAAAGGAAGAATTTAGTCTTGTATTATTAAAACAGTCTTCTCCAAATTTTAAAATAATGGCAATAATAATTCTGACACAGGAACACTAAAAGGATACTTGATTGATATTTTTACATAGAATCCATGTAGAGCATAAAATATGGGAAAATTAGGTCTACTAAATTAAAAGCTAGTTCACTAATGTCCTAAATAGATGCACAGTATTCTCTCAGTGGTTTTGCCCTAGAAGAAAAAATGTAGCTGGAAGAAATAGTTAGCAAATCTCCTAAATTCATTACGGATGCTTTTGAAGTCCCAGTTCCCAGAGACATGATTAGGTGACAACCTCCAGTGCCTTCTAAGTAGTCAGAAAAATAAGTGTGTGACTGAGAAGAGCTTGATAGACCATTAGGATGATAAAAACCTGAAAGTATCAGCAGATAGCTGTGTTAAAAATGTATAATTAATTTGAAAACCAAATACAGGCCTGATAATGAAAAAACATTGAAGAAATTCACAGTATTGGGAAGAATTCATTTGCATGCATCTGCTTCAGAGAAGATTTATTCTCCTTTATTTATTTGAGGAGAGCAATTAATCTATGTTTTCTGTCTTGAATAAGTCCATATACAGGACCTCCTGCAGAAGCACTGTATAAATTTACTTCCCTGTTCTGTGAGGCCTATACATATTGTTTAAACTGTAGATCCAAAATTCCACAGAAGCAAGACTTTGCAGCACCTCAGTTTGGTTTATAAGCATATTGTTTCTTAGACATGCTTTTCTTCTCACAGTTCTTCATCAGTATGTCAGAAAATCTTGAAATCTATCATTCAGATCTTGCGAACCTCTACCACAGTAGGACTGTATTGAGATTTAGATTTATGGGTTTCATCTTTAAAAACTTTGTTTCCCTGTGTTTACTCTGGCCAATTGCCCCAAGGACACCCCCTTGTTCTTCTTGGGAGAAGGGTTTCACATCACTGTCTCTGGCAGCAGCCAAAGCCACCCGTGACACCTGAAGCACTATCCACAGCACAGGCTCCGTCATCAACACAGCAAGATCTCACAGATGCCCACAATGCCTAAGGATGGGCTGGATCCCCTGAAGTTTGTGAGGGCAAAAGCTCACAGTTACTTCTGTTAATGCTATTGACTCACCTGTCCCAGCACAGAATAGCTGTGGTGTATCTCTCCCTTGTCCTTCACTAAAAATTTGTGGTTTAATAGGAGGTTTTTAACCCTTGTTTTTTTCCTCAGAAAACTTAAAATACCATTGGACAAAGGGGATCTATAAAAGTCATAGTTTATTATTTATGCAATTGAGACAGATTTCAGAATTTGTCTTTTTTAGTGGCTCACATCTGGATACTGGAGACGTGCTCTCAGTGAAAAGGGTATCTTTCCACCTCCACTAGTAAGAAGCAACCTGGTCTTCACTGGCTCTTTATTATGTCAATCAGGGCTGGCTGATGAGGTTTGAAAGAAAACTCTGTGTGTGTTATTTACTTTTTCACTGTCCTGGGTCAGCAGCAGTTTCCTTCTTCATGGGAGCAGGGACTGACAATAATCTCTGCATTTGCTGACAATGAAATCACACATTCCTCTTAATCCCATGCCTGACAGTCAAGTGATTAGTGTGCTACAGAGACAGGGCTATTTGACAGCACCTGAAAATCTCTGTGCATCAATGGCTTAAAAGAATATTAATCGTTAGCGTTAAAGTTTCTCTGAGCCCAATTGTAGGCTGATGGATCTGTCCTCTGTTATTTATAACGTTCTTTTATTTACACCTTTTCATCACCACAGTGTTTGCTGCTGAGGTTTTATTGCCCTTATAAATTTCCACTCCCTGCACCATCTTAACAGTTTTGAAATAATACAGATAAGTAAGAGCAAGCTGATGAATGCAGGAGGCAAAAGGCTTATTCTGTTGCCTCGGTGGCTGGGCCAGAAGGATGTGCCCATTAAACACCCCTCACTCCATCGTGCAGCTTTAGAAAGCCTGGCCCACCAAAAAGCAATGCAGAGAACAATACAGTGAACTTCTCCTGCCACCAATAAACCTGTCTTACAAAGGAGATTAATGCTTTTCTGAAAGGGTTGATAACTACTGAATTACCAATCTATCCCAGCACTAAAATCAATCATCAGTGTCAGAGGGACCAAGAATACATTTAGGTCCCTCTTTGCCTCAGCTGACATTTCCACAAAAGCTCTGTTCTTTCCGTAGCCCGCTGCTCTTCCTCATTGCATTTTGCAAATTCTGGCAAACGAAAGCCTCAAGGATGTGTGATGAGAATGGGCCTTTCAAGCCATGGTTACCAAATTTAACAGAAAATGTGTTATCCTCAACCAAGCAAAGTCAATGGCAAACCCTGCTCTAGACTCAATATTGAAGGAATGGATTATAGGGAAATTAAAAGTTGAAAACGATGCATTCGCTGCAAGCCTAGGTGGTCCTTCCAAATGTCCTTTCTATACTTTTCAGCCAGTCCAGCTGAAATCTGATGACCAGACCTGACCAATTCCCCAAAACACATAAGACAGCTGTACATTCACCAGCAACTAGGAATTGCCAACACAAAGTATGACTGCAGTTCTTTGATAGCAGGAAAACCTCTGCCATCAGTAATGGCATTCTGCTCTTTGTACAGGTTTTGCAGTACCACTAGCAAAAGAAATCACATATCCTCACCAAAAGGCAGACACTCTCAGGACACAGCATGGCAGCTCCATCACTATCTAATAGAGTGTGCAAATTTGAAGATGACATTTTTATCAGAAGATGACCTAATCAGAATTAATTCCTACTTGACTTTAAAATTCAGTTTCTTTCTAATTAAAACTGCCTAGGGCTGTTAAGAAAAATAAAGTTACCAGAGCAGGATTTTGTCAAGGACATCAGAATGGGCATTCCTCATGTTTAAAAAAAAAAAATCATTGACATTTCACAAAAATTAACTGGGCCTCTTAGATTAGAATTAAATCCATGGCGGAGAGAATGACTGCCTGCTCTCTTCAGAACGTGTGCCCAGGTCGCTTCTCAGCACAAAAGTTTTCCCATAAATCAAAGCTGTAGGTTCTGAACTAGAACAAAGTAACCTCCCCCACTCCCTTTCCTCCTCCTACCCACACACAAACTTTTGGCACTTCACCCTTTGCCAACAAACGCAAGTTTCCTTCCCAGATGCATTTCGCAGAGCCTTGATGTGCCTTTCACAAAAATGTTTTTGTATTGTTACAGGGGAATTTGAGCTGCAACTGGAGCCCAGGTCACAATCCAGGCTTTCTGAAACTTCAAAGGCTTTAGGCTTACATTTGTGAATAGAAGGCAGAGCAGCAAAGTTTGGATTTACACTTTGCTACATCGCTGGGATGACTAATACAGGGAGGCTTCATACCCACCAGCTTCCAACTATCATACCCAGCTGCTGCACACAGCATTTTAAAATGAAATAAAATTAATAATCATTAATAAAAAACACTGGATGGAGATTATCTCTCCCAGAGTCCTTCAAATCATAAGCTAAAGTAGCAACTGCCCAGTAGGAAAGAGGGAAAAATATCACTATAGCATTACAGGAGGCTGCAGCTTAGGCTGTTCACAGCTGAAAAGGGGACAACGCATCCAGGACAGAGCAGCAATGGCAGAGGAGGAGACAAGAGAAAGGCACTATGTGGGGGACTCTTGAGGGAAGGTACAAAAGCAAGTGCCAGCAAATGGCCACTCAGACAACACACCTCATCTTAAGTAATCCTTTTGCAAAGAATGACAAGCATTTATGTCTCTATTTTGTTCAGAAGCACTGGCACTTTTGAAATAATAAAGCCAAAAAAATAACCAAATAACCAAAAAGCCACCATGGGCAAACAGCTGTTGTGCAGAGGCAGATCAATGCCTGCTTTTTCAATAGTCTGGAGCAGTGACCAGCCTCAGTAAAATCAGCTGCAATCATACTGCTGGGCTGCAAAGAGGTTATTTCTTCAGCATGATTTGGGCAGCTCCAGCTAGGAGTAGACTATACAGCCCCTCCGGAAAGTCTGGCACACAAAGCAAATATTTCCTAGCTTACAATAACATGCAATCTTACACAGTTCTCTGTCTCTGAAGTGAGAAGGATGAACAAACACTGAATTGTTCAAAAAATATTGGTGAATCCAAATTTCGGTTAAAGGGAATTCATATTAGACCAATTAAATAGTATGTCAATTCCCTCTAATTATGTGTTCCTGCAGTCTACCCAGTAATTACACTTAATGGGTCTAAATCAAATCAGCATGTTACCTGAGAAATAATTGTGTGCAATTTTTTAATGATCCTGAAAGGTGCCCTGGAGATTGAAGTCCTCTGGGTGTTCAGGGCTTGGTCCTAGGCTTCAGTGTGCTTTGGTGTGGATCTCCAGCGACATTGGTCCACATAAGTTAAATATGCCAGTTCTCTGGTGCTGATGCCAACTGGCATGGGACAGCGCACAACCATTCTCATTAACTGTTTTAGCCTCTAAACCAGGTGTCTGTATCCAGACTTCCCACTGGCAACCACCTAGACCAGTTCTAAATGCCAGACTACATCTACACTACCAAACAACAACTTCAGGTGTCACCAATACAGCAACACGTTCCAGCCTTGACTCACTGTGACATTCAGGGGGCTCTCTCTGAAGGCTGTTGATAGCAGGATGACTGGCAAGGGCACCTCAAGTTTAGAACCACAAGTCATAGTTGTGCTCTACTGAGACATGTACTGTGCTTTTGAACATCTTCCTAAAGGCTGGTACATGTTAGAAAATAAGGCCCACATGCTATGGGAAAATAAAATAAAAGCTAAGCCTCTATACACTTTGATGAACCTTAGCCCTCAAATCACGTAGCAGCAATAAATCTCACTTGCCCCAAACTGAGACAGAATAGAGCATTTTGTTGATTATTTCTGATCGCTTTAAACATCCTATACCTTAAAATTTAAAGCACACACACATAATGTATTTGTTTTTTATAGACACAGAGAATACACAGGACTGCCAAATACCTGACATTTAAAAGCAGTCCCATGCACATATCTGAATCCTGTACATGCAAGATGAGTGTCCATTAGACCCCAGATCCATCCATCGGATCAGAGGGGACCACAATTATCACAAAAGACTTCCCAAAAAAACACACAAGCTATTCAATTTCTCACCTCTTCAAGTTAAGCATGTACTCCTCTGACTATGTCTCTGAATTTCTAGATGAAGTGAACCACAGCTCTGCACAAGTATTCCCTGCTTCCAACAAAAGCACTCTCAGCACAATTAGTGCAGTAGAGATCCCTCCAATTGCTCTGCTACCTGGAGCCCCACCATTTGAAAAATCTAGAGCTTTCAGTTTCAGCATGATTTGCTGTCCTTCATCTCCTTAAAATTCTGCCCATGAGAAACCAAAATAGCACCTTGCCTTTTGAGTGAACCCCATACAGGCAGCAAGCATCGGAACCACTAGATTTCAAACGCAACGCAATGTTAGAGAGACATAACTGCAGTGACAGTGGCTGGAGGGGATGACTGCACCATCTAGTTATTCTTCAGCAAAGGTACAAGTAAATGCCACTAACTTTAGTTTTGCTTTCTTTCAAGTAAGTCTTTCTTTTTACATACCTACCTCTATTCAGGGGACTTCTGAGGCTCCAGCACAACTCTGAGTGGAGTGGGAAGGCTTGGGCATCTTTATTTTGTGTTAAAGATCTCCTGTCCAAACTCTGCAGGCCAATTCCCAAAATGCCTCCCATACCTGTATACAGGAAAACTCATATTCATTCTACCTAGGTAGGTACCTAACCAAGGTATCTAATTCAAAAACATGGGCACCTCAGGCTTCCTCAATAAGCAAAGGAAATAAATAGATATCTGTAGAGCATAATTCAGATCTTAAATAGCTTCTTATTAAAGTACTTATATCTACTATTAAGAAGCACAAATTCCAGAACAGAACCCAAAAAACTGCATTTGTCTTTTCATTAAGATATGGATCGAACCATGTATCAGGCAGTGAGCTCTTGAAAGGACTCTCTGGTGCTCTTTTGTTACAATTATGCATGCTCAGATTCCCTGGAGGAGGTCACCACTTCATAGGACCACAGCTTTTGTGATGAGCTCTTAAACTTACAGTTATTTACAGGTCATAAACAATACTCAAATACTCAATAACCACAAAAGCCCACCAAAATTTCTCATGGTCTTGTATTTTGCATTCTATGGATCCATCTTTCTTCAGTCCCTTCTTTAAAACAAAGATCAAAAGGGCTTATCAAACTCACACAAGTGATTCCATTTGTGAGACTTAAAATTCACATTTTGAATCAATGAAAGGTTGAATATGTTCTGGTAACTCTGTGCAAAGTAATCCTTGTATATTTCAAAGCTTATTAATTAATCCAGTGGGTTCTGATTAAAAGTTTGCCCTGTGACTAAGAAACAGTAATTTGTGTCAGGTTACCGTGTTTCACCCTCCAAAATTGGGGCTGCCTGAAAAATTGTCTTGGGGAAATGTTTTCAAACAGCTTCCCCTGCTCTCTTGCAGGAAAATTACCTCTCCAGCACACACACTAACTCCTTTTCTAGCATATCTGTAATTAGCAAAGAATGCCAAGCCATAAATATTTATGCATAGATGGGATCTCTGTACCTTCAGAAGTTCAGCAGAGGCCTCAATAGCCAGATTTTTCAAGCAAGCTTTGATACAAAACCTGCAGGTACAGGAGGACTTGTCAGAACACCCTGCTAATCACCCCTCTCTGAGAGATGCATTTCTCACCCAACAGAGGATGTTACAATCACTCACGAAAACCCCACAACAACTGCAGGTGCTTCATTACCTACTTTTCATTTGAATTCCTCACAGATCTTGCCAGATCCCTTTACTTCATTAGCACAGGCCTCTGCGTGCTGGGGCAAAAAGTCTTCTTCTGTGCTGTTGACAGTCTGAATGTTTCTGCTTTTGTTTCAAACCTTTTCTGAAATCAGACATGTTTTTCTTCCCTGTGCAAACTTTTTTTACTTCTTCCCCAAAAAGTTTGCTGATGTGGTGCTGGAACCATGTTACTTACGTTGTCTAAAAGTCTTGGGATTAGGCCAATCTGAAATGCTGTGTTCAGATTACTTAATTCAGAGTTGGGTCCTGCTCTGTTTCTGAAATCAGTCGGCACAGCCTGACCATCATCAAACCCTAACTAATGTGTCTGCTTCCAAAACACTGATGGAGAATGGTGCCCAGGCTGTTAACTCCTCTGTGGGGCCAGGAATTGGCCAAGAGGGTGTTGGGCGTCCTGGGCCAAAGCCACACCAGGCTCACTTCTCTGCATGATTACATTTCCAGTATCCAGGCACCAGCCCCATTTAATTTAAACACAGATAATGAGAGCACACAAAACACAGGTTAACATTTCCCAGCCTGATTTGGGAGCAATTAAAAGCTGGCGCATGGCATGCATGGCATGGGCAGGTGAGCTTCCCGTTGCACCATCATCTTCAGTGCCTGCCTTAGGCAGCGAGGTCTGAAGTCTTTGCCCATGCAAAGAGCTCCCTGTCTCTCTGGAGGGGCAGGCAGAGAGCGGACAGCTCCCACTAGCCCACCAGGACAGGAGAGCGGCTGCAGATGGGAGCGGGAGCAGCCCACCCACCGCCAACAGTCTGAGCTCAGTGCTGGCAAAGGCTTTTGCTGGCACCTGCAAAAACAATCTGCAACTTGGGCTGCTGGCAAGGAGGAAGGAGCTGAAGCAGCAGCATCCCAGCAAGGCAGCAAGCAAGGGGGAGAGGGGAAATGCTCCACACCCAGCGGATTACGTTGCACCTAAAATAAAGGAGGAAGGGAACAAAAAGTCCTAGGAAGCCTCTCTGGTGAAAGTACAAAAATCTTTTGGTTTCACCAGAGCAAACAGATTTGATAGCAAGATACTTACTTGGCCTGCACTTGTACCATACGATGAGGTACTTGCCAGTTCCAGGGCATGGGTCTGCACCAAACAGCCGGCTATTGACGAGAAACTGGCAGCTCCGCCTGTCCTGACACTCATCCAGCATCTTCTGCAGCCAGGGATGCACACAAGAAACAGAGAAACAACAGCATTTCAGTATCTCCACCAAAGGGGTCGTCAAACAGACAGAAGGAGGAGAACAGCAAGGTCATCCTTGCCTCCCCAACTTGCCCCAGCACAAGGCAGGCAATGCTGCTCAGTGCAGTGGGTACCGCAGGAGCTGTGGACTAGCAAAGGACTAAACTTTGAACTGTTTAAAGTAGCAGGACTTCTTTCCCTTTCATGCAAACAAAAGGAGGGATTTGCACTGGGAGGGTCTCAGGGATCTTGAAACATTTGCATGCAATTTAATTGTAGTACAAGCCAGTATTGTCCCAGGAAAAGCTGCTTTAAGGACATGGATCAGCGCTGACAGTTAAAAGAAGAGACCCAAATTCCACCACCACAATTCTGCTTTAGATTTCTCTGGAGATGCACAATTTCAAGCACAGCTTTCAAGAGAGGTCTTGCCTCAGTTATGTAAAAGCTTTGGCAATTGCTGATATTCCAATAATTAGGAGTTCTGGTGAGAACACCGCTATACAGCCAACTCAGTTTTTAATAGGGCTCACTCCTCTTCCCCCATGACTATCATGTTCCTTTTAGCTAAACTCAGCAAGGGCCTCTGAGTTAGAGGGTTCTCCCACCACCAGCATTTTGGATCCTATCACCTTTTCTGCACTGCTTTTCCTCTAGCCTTCCGTCCTCACTTCTCCATTCACAATACTCATAAAAACTCCATGTTGGAATCCACAGGGGCAAGGCATTCTGTCTCATGCTAGAAAACGGCTTCATTAAGGAAGATTAATGATTTCTTCTAACCCTATGATCCTCTAAAGCAGTAGTGGGGGGAGAAAATACTATTAAGTGGGGCAGTAATTAAGTTTAAAATTCAGCTGGGTGGCTTAGGTGGTATTTACATACTCCTGTAGAGCTCCTAAAGCCCTAAAATTACAATAATGTTTGCCTGACACACACGAACCTGTCAGAGCACTTTGAGACCACAGAGCGAGGTAATCCACCAGCCTCGTTAAATCCCTGCAATACAGAGCTGCAAATTCCAGTCCCAAAACAATTAATTTTCACATCCAAGGAGGCACTGGAAAATCCTTTCTCAGAAATTCCCTTAGACTCCCCCCGTCTCTTTTGTCTTGTCCCTTCTTACACCCACCTCGATATTTGCACTTTCCCACAATCTTATCCCTGTGCCATTAACATAAAGGCTGTTCCTTCTCCACCACACACCACCAGACTAATTTTCTCTCTGCCTCAGTGACTACTCTTTCTTTGAGTTCTCCCTGAACATAATGTATGTAATCTTTAGCATTATAACTCTGAATGTCACTCCCCAAACAACAGGAACAGCAGCTGTTCCAGTTTCAAGTGCAATTTGAAACTGCCTCATTTGTGGTTGCTCATAACTTCCTAAAGCTTTCACCTTTTGTGCCTGCCTCAAGTCTGACCTTTATTTTAAAGTTCAAACCAACACAATTCAGGCCTTTTCTAGCAAGTAGAGAACATATGCTGTCCTTTTCCACTTACAAAGGTAATAAAATGCAGGCATCTCATTTCAAAATACAGGGCTCAGGGTGGAAAGGCTGAAAGGTGAACACTGACGGAGGTGCCTGGGAGTGTTAGCCGCAACTTGACCGTCACGTTAAAATGCATAGAAACAACATATTCTTTCCTCTAGGCTCATAAGGATTGACTGCTCACTCAGCATGTGAAATTTAATTTAATACAAAATTCAATGAGTTGAAAAGGAATGTGAGGCCTCTACGCAGATACCTCTTTTGATCTCAAAAGGCAAAGGACAACTGGAACAAGTCTTGAGTGCTCCACATATGGAGAGAAATCCTCTCCAAATCACTGCAGACCTGAAAGGATTTGCAGGCACTGGAAAGCCATGATTGTGTTTACACACCAGCAGTGTTAAGAATATGGAGCAAAGGGAAAGAAGCAGCACCCCGAATGTTTTTTTTTTTTCCCACAAAGGAAGCTTTCTGCCCTCAAAGGCAGAAAACTCAGGTTTCTGGTCAAGAAATCTGTTCACAGCAGATAGGGATTTTCAAAAGCCTTCAGCACTGTGTAATAGGTGCTATTAAAATCAGTGGGAAAACCACCCTGGGTTTCAGCAGAGACTGATTAGGCCAACAAGAAACCTCTTTGAAAACCTCAGCTTCGATGCCTGAAACGGCACTTGTTCATCTGTTCTTAGGCTCAGCACCAGGAGCAAAGGCAATTATTTTCCAGTCTCAGAGACTAATAATCATGGACAGCCTCCACATATTGCTATTTCATCTTGGTATTTCTCCTCTAACTTTTGGCAGCTCTTGCTTACTTCATGTATTCACATAAGTAAAACACCCTGAGTTTACTTCCTGCATTATGCAAAGTAACACAAAGCCCTAGGGAGAAGTTTGTACTTAAATTAAGGAGCAAAAATCCTCTATGACACTGTTAGACCATAGAAAAAGGGAAGTGTTCTTGAGACTGAATATGCCTTTTAGTAATTGATTTTAGTGTTTAGCTATGGTTTCAACTTAATTTGATAACAGCCATGACTCTGAGAAGTCACTTCACGGCGGAAAGAAATCAGTATTTCCTTTTTATTCCCATAATTCTGTGTCTCCCCCTGAAAGGGGAAATCATTAAGATTTGAGATATCCCGCAGACTGTTGAGCAGTCTTAGACTAATGAAATAGATCCACAAAGAACAAAATAAATACATAAATAAAAGTTCAATGCTCATTGGTGAAATACACCAGGAAAAAAAAATGCAAAGAAAATTAGCAATGATTGATTGTGCCATTTTCTTGTTTAAAAATAAAGAATAAAGATGTTACACCACCTTTAAAACTTAAAAACTTGCACATACAGTTTTTACCTATCCTTACATACACAGAGATCTTCCTCTGCACTGCTTTCATCAGTATGTGCTATATACCAGCATCTTCTTAAATACTGTGCTACACAGCAACTCTACAGCACATGCATGACAAAATGACCCACTACAGATATACTTCTTCTGCAGGTCCAGTGCATCTGGTGTTATAGGGGCCTTACGAACCAAGATCTTGGCTTTCTGGCCTTATTCTCAAAAATCATACTTCTAGACAGTATTAGAGCTCTGGTAGTTGTCACATGTCATTTCTGAAGTATTTGCAGATGATCAACTGGATTGACACAAGGAAGGCTGTGAGTTTACTTGGTAGTGAGGAAACGTCCTGAGCCCATGCAGCTTTTGCTTAGTCACTTGAAAAATTTAGGCAATTTGTTCTATATTTGCCTTGCTTCTCTGGCTGTCACTGTCAGCTGTAAAGGTGGGAAAACACAACCACAAAACCAAACAAAAAGAAGCCCACAGGCAATCTGAACTTGCACAGAAACAGTAGTAGACACACAGAATCATCCCTCACTGGGGTATATAGTCAGCTGTTTATGTCATTGCCACCTGGTAAGACTCCTGACTAAAGCAAAATAGAGTTGCATTGGATTAGATTATATTATAAAAATCACTCCAGCTGAAGAAGGTGGAGGAAGAATTCCTATCTGGCACAAACAGAGAGGGAAGACACATTAATTGCATTGTGCAGTTTTATAATTGTGTTCCAGTGGTAAATCAAGCCTGAGGGCTGATTGCCAGCACTCAGGATGGAAGTTGTGACTGTTCAAACTCATTCCATTCCCTGGTTCATGATTGAGCTAAGAAGCTGCAAGATTTAGTGGAGATAAGAGAACAAGAAATGTGAATTCAAGTAAAATGAACACTAATCTAACCCCTGTGATTTATGCCCTGGATTAATCTCACTGCGGTGACCCAGGTCTCAAAGCAAGGGCAGCCTCAAGCTCAAAACCATGTCTTTCTAGTGGGCATTGCAGATGAAACACATTTTTCATGCTCATTTTGTTGTGTTCATTAGCTAAGTAATTGCTTGCGCTCATTAGATAACAACCTTTTAAATCTGGAACTTGATGTGAGCTCTGCAAGAAGGCTGTCCTCAGCCATTCCCAAGGGCGCACTCATTTTTATTCTATCTCTTCAAATCACTCTTTGAGAAGCATTTCCCCTGCATGCTTAAAATAAACCACAACTGAGCTTAACACCCAAGGCAATTAAATTTATCTCAGTTCTTAGTCCCTTGTAGTACTTTATAGGTTCAGCACACTTAGGGTGAAACTTTGGACCTATAGAAACAAAGAGTAATACTCAATGGGAACTAGGATTTCGCCATAGGGCTGCTCTCTGTACAGCCTCCATCATCAAAGGAATATAAAGACAACTGCAGGGCATGTCAGTCAGGCATGAAATTATACAAAGGAACCCCACTAAATAATTGCCGAAATTGTATGTTGCTGAGGAGAATAACTCAGAGAGTTAAGATGGGCAGAGATCTGTATCAAGAATTTGACACAAGAAGATACCAGTAATTTTTAAAGATATGATTAAGCATTTTTAGGTCAAATTCAGTTCAGGTATAGCCGTTATGGTAGAGCTACATCAACACTTATATTTGGTGCAACTCCGTGAGTTTTGCAACGGGAAGAAGTAAATACAATAAAACAAGGCAGCATGAATACTCCCTACAAAGCCATGCAGCACAATGCATTCATAATGGCTTCATAGAACCATAGAATGGTTTGGGTTGGAAAGGACCTTAAGATCACCTAGTTTCATCTCCCCTCATGTTGCATTTCATGTGAATTTTGGTACTCTTTTACATATCCCAAATATTGGTATTACTTTAAAACACATAGCCAACTTAGTAATTTCAAGTTGGAAACTTATTTACAGCTCTTTTTTCTGATTATCTAAAGGTTGCATGTTCCTCTCTATTCATTCACACAAATTACAGAAATCCATGGAGCAAGATCTCCCACAAATCAGCAACATGGAAGGACAGACTACATGAGGAAGTGAAATCCATATTGATGAGATACAGGTTACCCACCTATGGCTTCATCAAGCAACCTTCCCAGCCTGCTTCACTAAAAGTAATCCATCTTTGTCCAAATTACCACATTCAATCTGTGCATCGCAAGAAGTGATCAAAGGACCTGAATCCTGACAGCTGATCTATGGCAGGTTTTAGCACTCTACTAGCTATCTCTTATCACTCTCCCATAGACCTTGCAACAAGCATAGCAGTCTCAGCAGGAGTGAATTATGCTCACACATTTGGTGACTCACATTAACACAGCACACTGTGAAATAAAGAGCTGAAAACTGTGCACAGGTTCCCTTTCACCAGTTCTGCTATTGGAATAGTAAACACCAGCAGAGCAGTAGGGCAGGCAGGAGTAGTCTGGAATATTAAAACATGACAGCAAGACTCACCAGAGCTCCTCTGGCAGAGCCTTGAAAGAGCCCATAGACAGTGATTCACAAAAAGCAGGAACATGCTTAGCAAGTAGAAGGACCCGATAAAAGCTGCATTACAAATATCATCTAATTAACATTACCTATATTTCCTAACAGTGGGAAATTTTATCTGTATGCAGGGTAGGCTTCAAAGGGAGAGGAGGTCTAAACTGAAGAAATAGAAAAGGATGCATAACCAAAAGTCATCAGATTAAAGAAAGTGAAAGCTTAAAGACAAAGTGAAAAGAAATCATTGAAAGCAAACCTTTACACTGTCAAGCAGGATCTTAGTGGCAATGATGGAAGCCCCATGATGTGGAAAGTTTAAATTTAGAGTAAACAAAGCATTAAGAGGCTTACACTCTAGGGAGCAGTCCTTCCTAATCAGGGAGACAGGCCACCTCTGCCTCCAGTGTCTCTTCTTCTGCAGTACACGATCACACTGCTCTGATGAGCTCTTTCAGTCAAGCCAAAGATTTCAGACATGGCAATTTAGAGATTATTGTGACCTCTGAATCAAGCAGTTCTTCTACTTGCAAATAATTAGCTAAGGGAGCTGCTTGACAGAGAGTAATATTTCAGCCTCGGTAAAATTCATGAATGAAGCTGCACAGGTTCTGTGATTTTTAAGAGCAACTTCAGCATCTCGGTAACTTCTCTTCTGGAGCCCAAGCTCACGGTTCACCGTCCTCTACAAAGTAATTAATATAGTCTGACAAAGAGTTGTCCAGAGTTCTCTTTAATTCACTGACATTTCTGGGACTGAAATTTTACTTGTTCAAGGTGTCTCTAAGTTGTGGAGATCTAATATGAAATATGACTGTGTTCTCCTCCCAGTGGTACTGATGACAATCATTCTTCCTTTCTGTCAACTTCCTCTCTCTTTCCTCTTGACCATCACCATCTTATAGACATTCAGAGGTATAAGAAAGGACCCTTTCTAATTCCCGTTGAAGCCACTTAGGGTTGTTCTCTCAATGGGACCGTGCAACATTCTCTGACTAGGCATGGCAGAAACCACTGTCCTTGCCCTACAAAGAAAGCTAGAGCAGTTGGATTATTTTCTTCTACTTTGTATTTTACTCTGCCATACTGCTAATCCAGAATTCTTGAGGAAAACAAAACCCTTTTCAGAAATGGTAACAAACACACACACTCCTTGCAGCTCCCTCATTTTGTGATCAACAACTGGCCCATGCTTTGAGAGTCATACAGCCAGTGGAAAGTTTCTCTCATACTTCCACCACCAAAGAGGTCAGCTCCCTTTTGCTTTCTGTCTCAGAAACTTCCTGGTAGGAGCAAACGAAAACGGGAGAAGAGGGGCTCAGGGAATCCTGTGGTTAGCGTGCAAGGAATCTGCTCCCTTTTGTACTGGTGCCTTACAGGCTGCTAGAGTGACAGTGGGAGATGGTGGCAGCAAAGGTGTCCTTTCCTTAAAGGACAAAAGGAAATACTACATCAGCAGCGCTAGTGATTCTTGTCACCAAGGACTGGCTGTCCTGGAGAGTGTTGAAAGAAACCCAGGCCACAGGTGATGCCTATGCACCCTCTCCAAACTAACAAATCTTTCTAAGGACAGGCATGACTGGCCCCACAGCACCTTCTTGAACACCACTCCTCTTGGGGAAACAAGTCACACAGTAAAACATTGCCCTCTGAAGTGCAGCTTTCTGCTCATTTTTGTACATGTATACATGAAGACAGAAGTTATCCTACAATGTCTTTGATAAATATCTGGGAGCAGAAACCAACGGATAACTGCATTTTCAGGGCTTTTTATTTTCCTTCTAACTAAGCTTTGCTCCAGGACTTTCTGTTTTTCTTCCAAATAAGCTGTGATTTTACTTTTCTGTCAATTTACCAAAATGAAAATAATGCAGGTATTCCACTGTAATCTAGTTTTCTGGTAATAAGCTATAATTTTAGACCAACCATTAAACTTTACTTCATATAGACCCTGAGTGATTTGTTGCTTAAAACAGGTGACATCAGGAATACTGATCCAGGAATGAACAGCTGTGGAAAGCTTTGTAAGAAAGTTACTCCCAAAGTCCTTTTCAGCTGAGCAGCTTCCCTCAGATAAACATGCCTCCATGTATTTTCACAGGCACAGGTAGGGCATTCTGAGCTTGGCTAGGAGTGGCTAGGTTTCTTAATAAATGGATTCACTTATCAGGAGGCACGTATCATTAGGCAATGCAGAATTCTTAACACTCCTTTTTCTCCTTTATCCTCTGTGCCAGCATTTATGTGTTCATCTGAATAAACATACACTGCTGATGTATCAGTTTCCTTATTTCCCCAGATGCTTCCTTATTCCCACTTTCCTTATATTTTTCATGGAAGTGCAAAAGTATTCAGTAATGTGACAGGTGAGAGAACCATGGCACAAAGGAAAGGCTAAAGCAGATGACGATGGTCCCCAGCAGACACCCTTGAAGTAAAAGGTGTCTTCAGGTGTTCCTATGTCACCCTCTGCTGCGCAGCAATGTAAGTTAGCTTCTTCTCCACACTCTTACAGTAAAAATCAGACATTGGGTGGATTAAAAATAGACTTAACCAAGCTTGACCAACCCTATCTGGGTGACATGGGCCAGAGCAAAATTCCACTGCAAAAGCAAAATGCACACACCTAACAAAAATATCCAAGTTCTCAAAATTGTTACGTTGCAAGCTCAGACCAACTGCACCTGCACTATTTCTCCAAAGAGGTAAAGGTATGTGGGAGTTAAAGGTCATCACAAAGACACCACCACACACAGGACCGTGCTAATGTGGACACACACAGGACCATGCTGATGTGGCTCTGCTCTTCAGTACCCACAGTAGATAGAGACTTTCTAGTGGGAATACAACTCATTTCTCTGCAGAAATTATTCAGTGTGGATAAACACCCTCTTACATACTGCCAACCATTTTTCAGTGGCATGACTTCAATACACCTAAATGACCCTTAATACTCAAGGATTTACTTTTCTGGGTAAAAGATTAATAGATTTTGGTCCTGGCATCTGCTCTTCCTGACCTGAAAGAAAGATAAGAGATGGTTCCACCATGAAGCTCCTCCTCACAGACTTCTGCCAAGCAGGACAGTGCAGTCTATGGGTCCCTTTTACCACAGTAACCAAAGCTCCAGATGTTCCTCTTCTCTCTCCCCAACCATCCCTCCTGGCTGGGACATTGCTCTCCATTACTTCACAGCCAGGAATACTCTCTGCAGGACTCCACAAAGAAAGTAAAAAAGAGCCAATACAAGACCAGAGCACTAATTAACAACACTAGTGCCCCAAATTAGCTTTTGCTGTTAAAGGATGAGTAGGAATTTTCTACACTTCCATCTTCAAAATATCTCAAAAATGCTTCAACTCTCCTTCCTTCCTGACATGTATCTCATGTGACTTGGGCTAACTCTGGGCTCCCCTGTTAAACTGAGTGGAGTGAGGGGAGCAAGGGGACCTGTTTAAAAAGGAAATAATGTCTGGCTTTCAAGACAACTTTATTTTGTTGTTCTCATCTCTCCGTATTCATGTGACTTGATCAAAAAGTTAAGAAGAGACCAGCCACATCAAAACTAAAATCCCAGTATGAATGTCCAAATTCTTTGTAAGTTTGGAAATCTCCCACTGAATTTGACATTGCAGTGTTAGACTAACAGAAATGTGTAGTTTGAGGTCACTGCCTTCATGTCTTAGACATGCTCTCACAAGTGGTCTGCATTTCATTTCAAACAAAAACAAGTGACTAAAGCAAGGGATCCTGGCAGCCAACCACACAAAGCTGGTTTATAGTAGTTGTCTCAGTGTAATCAACCCTTTCTTTTCCATTTTTTAACATAGAAACAATATCTAAACTGTCAATTTGCAGGGGACAGAGCTTCTAAATGGGAATGAACTTTTACTCACAGGTAGAGTTTGCAGGGAATAGTATTAATAAGCTGCCCCTTACACTCCCTCCAGGCCACTCTCCAGAGAAGCAGCAAATTTATACAGTCATGGGTTTGATTAGACACAGTAATTTTATAAACTTAATTTTGAAGGGTTTGGTTTGGCTGACTCTTAAATTACAGTCAGAATATGCACACAATTGGTCCTGCCTATAGCAGCCATATAGCAGAGTTTCAAAACCACAAAACTACACATAATTTCCTTGTCTATAACTTTTCAATTTTCCTACATACATGCATTTCCTGTCAGCAAGCTGCAGGCAGCATGCCTTTCAGCTTTTGGAGTTTCTGGATTACCCTTCAGAGAAGCCTCACCCCCTCCAGGATTGAGACAGAAGACAAGATTCATCTCTGGCATTTGGACTCACCCCACCCTGGCCAAGCACAGCACATTGAGGTATCAAAGCCACATTTGGAAGCACCAAAGAGGGACTGTGGATCCTCTCCAAAGAAACTCGGGAACTTGCCCAAAGTCCCCCAAGAAATCTGTAGCAGAACAGAAAATGTCAGCTACTTCCTTAGCACATCTGCCTTCCCAAAATGGGTGAACAGGAGTATTCTGGTCTCAGTCATGTAACAAACATACTGTACAAGAGATCTGCTGGAAGACTACCTACAGAGAACACAGTTCTTACTCTGATAGATAGAGGAACTGTAGTTAGAAGTACTGTAAGTGTTGGAGGCAAAGCTAATGGGAACAGCTCTGACAACATAAGGAGCTAAGCCAAGCCGGTAAGGATTTCCTTGAAATCCCTCCTGCACATAAAACCATGGCATGGAAAGCCAAAGGTTAAATCCCCCCTGCTCTCAAGTTCTTCCAGATGTTTTAAGTGGGCCACTCACACACAAGGGTTAAAGGTATGTGCATAGCTATCAATCATGCTGGGAAACAAAGTGTTTCAAGTAAATTTTGCCATAAATCAACAGAGGAAAGTAGGGAAGGTTAGCCTCTGACAAAGTTTTCAGTCCATGCTCCCCCATCTTAAACAAAACAGCTGGCTCCTGTCTGTTGTATTATGAACTTTCATTATCATATCTGGGAAAACCTTCCACTGTTGAGGACCACGTCCTCCCACACTACAACTCAGTCATTTGCTGTGCACTGGAAGTGTTATGAGGGCAACTGCAAACCTGTCAGCTTAAGGGTTACACTACAGCAAACACCAACTCTGTGCAATTTCTTGAGAACTTACTACTTTAAAATATGTTGTAAATTCCTCTTAAAAACCTTTGATGCAAGAGTAAGAAGTGACGTGGGAAACTCCAGCCTTCAGCCACATTATGAAATAAATTATGATGCACCCTGTAGATGCATTAATCTAGTTCTGCTATAAATTTTTATTATGAGTTATTATTGATTCATAGCCATAAACACACTAGATGTTTGAGATCTTTGCCCAAAAGTTTTTAGTCCCAAATCCTGCACTTGGAAAGCCTTGTGCTTACTTCAACATCCAGGAGCAGAACCCATTCATCTCAACAACATCAGCCAACTCATGTTTCTGATTCTAGTTGTTCCTACTGACAGTTGGGTAACGATGGCACCTTACAAATAATCCTTTGATTTGCTGACATCACGCATTCTCTTGAGAGGGTACATGTAGTCAACATCACCTACATAAATGGACAGAGCTGATTAACTATCAATGCTTGGGACATTACAAGCTTAAGTGATGTACGATCACTTACAGTGGCCTAAGAGCCAAATGAGTCAGAAGTAAAGCCTAGGATTCTCTCTAGGTTTCAAGTTACCAAAAGTCTCTAGAAATAGGATCAGTTCTGAAGTGAAAAAAACACAACAGCAACTTCTGAATGTGTTGAAAAAGCTACTCACTGGGAAGGAAAACTAAAAAAAAAAACTACCTTCAAATCCAGTCAAACACACTGTGGTCTTGCAGAGTAATTCTGTTTCAATCACATTCCTGAACTATTATTGACCAGAGTAACAGCAAAGTTGAGAGATTCAGTAGCAAGATCTAATTTAGTCCTGTCTAAACTACCAAGATGAATTATCCACTAAGCTGTGTGAGGTGTCAGTGCTGCCATGCTGGGTAGTGCTCCTTAATAGAGCTCTGTGCAGCATCAGCATGGACAGCCGCTGCCAGGCCAACAAAAGTTGAAGTCCCAAATGAACAAATTCAGTTTAATGCAGTACCTGAAGGGAAGTGCCAACTGAACAGGCAACATCTTCTTTAATTAAAGTTGCATATGAGTGGGGATAGCGAGAAGGACACATCTGATGACTTGGTACAATTCGTCCATAAAAAGACGACTGGATGCTAATGGTAGTTCTGTGAGGACATCTCAGTGAGACATATTCTCCATCACAGGCATGGTCAGTGTAATTCTTTAGTACTTGTGATATGTAACCTGCAAAAACGACAACAAAAACTATCATTAGTGGAAGGAAGTTAATACTTAGGTGATTTACACCACTGCAGTCTAAGAAACACACAACTTACAAGCAATAAGGGACACAGATTTTATTATTCATCTCACACAAGCACAAAGGAGAAAGACAATAACATGGCAGTGGTGGAGGCTTGGTGGTTTGACCTTCAGCCATACTTGGTGGAGGCAACAGTCAGATGCTCCAAACATTTAGTCTAATCATACCATTTATTTCCATCAGCATGTCTATCAAGTTTACAGGAAATACAGCTGAGCCAGACTCATCATTTAGACCACATTTAGATACTGCATGCAATTTTTGGACCCCCAATACAAGATAGACTTTCATAATCTGGAGTTAATTCAACAAAGGGCCACTAAGATGGTTGGGAGCTGGAGCACTTGCCCTGTAAGAAATGGCTTGTTCAGCCTGCAGAAGAGACAGCTTTGCGGGAAACTAATAGCAGCCTGCCAGGATCTATAGGGAGATTATATAAATGAGATGGAGCCACACTCTTCACAGTGGTGCATGGTGGGAGAATGAGAGATAACAGGCACAAGATGAAATAAGAGAGTTTGAGATCAGATATATGGAGCAACATTTTCATTGTGAGGGTAGTCAAACAATGGAGCAGGTTGCCCAGAGAAGTTGTGCAACCTACATCCTTGGAGGTTTTCAAGATCTCACCAGATAAAGCTTTGAACAACGTGGCCTGACCTTCTGCTCAAAGCTGGGCCTACTTAGACCAGGTGTCCCAAGGCCTTGCCCAGTTCTGAATATCTCCAAGGATAGGGTCTCCACAACCTGTCTGGGTAACCTGTGCCAATGCTTAATAATTTTCACAGTGAAAATTTTTTTCATTACATGCAATTGGAATTTACCATGTTATGACTTCTTTTTTGTTCCCCCTGGTTCTTCCATTGTACATTTCAGATAAAAGACTGGTTCCATTTCATCCATACCTTTAGGTAGTGTAAAACAGTAATTAGATCCCACCCTCCTTGTTCTTTACTTCTCCTATATGAACAGAGCAGCTCCCTCGGATTCTTATTTATTGTATGTTCCAGTACTCTTGCCTTCTTGGCAGCCAAAGGGATTCTTTCTGGATCTCAACATCTTCGTTATATTGAGGTGCCAGCTTGGTATATGATTACTTTTCATTACTGCAAGGTGCAGTGCTTCCTCACGTTTATCATCCTATCTTCCAAGACATGATAACGGACACAGGGAAGCACAATACATGTGATTTGAAAGAATTCACATGGCTTTCTCAGAATCATCTCTAGCTATCCTTGTAGACATATGCGTAGGATATACTTACTCCACTAAGTTAAACACACCCTGGACTTTTCTCTGTCTCTAAGGCCATATCCAGCAACTTCCTTTTACTCTCCAAAATAGAACGGTTTACATCCAGAACTTTGAATGGGAATAGTTCTGCTTCCATACCAACACTGAAACATAGCTCAAGAGTTGTGTGAAAGAACAAATGTCAAGATGCCCAAAACACCTATAATTATTGTTCTCAGAGATAACCAACACACACTAATTTAGCTTCAGAATTCAAGCTGCACTATGAGGGCTGGATCCTCTGATTTCTCTAAATTTTAGTTCTTATTTAGTAGTTCTGTTGCTGCAGTGCCTCAAGGTGTGTGCCAAATAGATATTTACTCAAATCAACATAGTAATTTCCAAGTCCCCAGGGCTGCATTTGCTCATAAGAAAAAGGCTGAAACACAGCCCCAGTAACTAGAGTAAGTGACGGGACTGCATCAGATCAGGGAATAACACTATTTAATTTAGTTCCTTTATCTCACTTGTTCAAGGAAGCACTCTGGGAATAAAATGAACTACCGGAGTGCATCTCCTTTCCCAGCCAGTAGAATACATGCTCTGTGTGATGCTGTAGACCTAGTCCTGTAGCCAGATCAGCTCTTTTCCATGAAAAGTAAGGCAATCATACAAGATGCTCATCAGGACAAGCAAACTGCAAGCAAAACCAGAATGTAACCCAAAACATTAAACCCTAATTTCCATGCTGTTACTCCAGTGCATTAGGACTTTTCCCTGAGGCTGACCTATTGAAGAGCCAGAGAAATACAACCAAGATGCAGTCAAGACTCTACTGGATTCTCTGGATATTCAATTATTCTGTCAGAACCACCATCCTGGAACATGCCTTTCATATTACCAATTCAGGATCAGGGAAGACTTAAACCCTTGCAATTAGTGCAGATCACTTGTTGAAACAACTCCTTCCTCTCATCTTCCATCAGCAATCTTAAAATAACTTGAGTTCATTCAAGCTCAAGATATTGAAGGGATTGAACACTTTGATGGTTTCTGGCTAATAATAAACTAAGCACAGTATCTGAAACATCTGACACTGACCGCTGTCAGAGAGAAGATACTGGATTAGGCATGGACATGATCAGGGATGACATGATGATCTTCAAAGAGCAGAAGGAAGTAGCTGTAGAGAATTACTGCACTTTTTTTCCTCTTTAATGTGCCAAATTTGCGTTACATTCATTGCTAATTCTTTTGCCAGTGTTGGCATTTTGTTACCAATTGATTCATGGTTCTTAACCCAAAACCTGAATTGTTTTCAGTATCCTTGCTGAATTTTTAATAACAAGTCTCCAGTGACACTTTGTACCACTAAATGGGGTACCAGGGAGAGTATTACTGGGATGCTCTTTACTGAATTAAATGCATAAACATGTAGCAAATGCCAGGTGTTTGAGGACTTCAATGGCACTTGTATACCAAGGTAAGAAGTCCTCCATAAGGACACAAGGAATAGCTTACAGAGCTCTTAGAGTCTTTCCTGGCAAGCACGAATAAATCTCTTTTGGATAGCTGCAAGAAACTACATTAGTTAAGGAAAATGATACAGCAGATCACCAATCAGCTATTCATAAACCACAGAATATAAGTCAAGAAACTGAGATAATAAACATATTATCAAATGTGGTACCATTCCCCATCAGGTGTATGTCTCTGCATTATGGGATATAAGCTACAGTCTTACAAGCACCCACTCAAAACAAATATAAGGTAGATTGGTTTTAAAGATGGCCAAAGACATTTGCCTCTCCTTTTTTCATCCTCAAATTCTGGGATGTGATATCACCATTGTCATATCCAGGACCTGAAAGGAACCAATTATCTGAGAAAAACATTTCAGCTGTACTGCTACAGTCAAATTTACCCTATTTTATCATGGTTCATCTAGAGTGAAAGTGACATAAATTCTCATGATTTTATCAGGAAATTTTTTAGTGGTTCACTTATTAGCCTGTGTAGCAAAGAAAATGCTAGAGCAGGTAGTAATTTGAGCATTTCTTCAAAACTGTATATTTCATTTGAAAGTCTGGTAAAAGCATAATATAAATTTAAAGCATTAAGCCACCTCAACTTTTCCAAATGCTATACATTCTGAAAATCTGGGATCACAAAAATAATCTCAAAATCTTTTAACACTTCTCTTTTTTCAAGGATTGTGTTGAGGACATGGAATCTTTGCTGGTGGACATCCATACTCCCAAATAAATCAATGTATAGGAGTCAAGTGCTAAACAACTCCCTGATTCAAGAGACCAATCTCACTACCAAAGCAGGAATTTACAGCCCGAAGACAGAATAACCAAAAGAAGTAGATCACAAAAGCAATAGGTCAGTTTCCCTCTAACAAGAGGGAAATTTTCCTTTCACACACCACTTGCAATTTATTTTTCCAAAGTCCAGATTTCGACTCCTGTCAGTCATCAGCAATTAACTTCACTATTTGCCATAAACAACACTTAATGCTGACTGTAACTCTATCCCACTCAGCAATGTCAGTTCCCAAGAACCATTTTCACCATTGCTTCTCCAGGGAACTGTTGCCCAGTTCTCATCCAACAGCCAGCTCTAACCCTTAACACATACGCAGAGTAGAGAAAAATAACAGTTTCATACAGAATATCATCATTTTACAGGTAATGTAAATCTAATCATAATTCTTTACTTACTGTCATAGAGCAACAGTCCTGCCTTTTTCAAATCAAAGCAACTAATAGAGTTGCTTCACAAAAGCACAGATGACATAAGAGCTTCCATCGCATCCAAATGTAGGGTAATAGTAGAGTATACAAACACTCATTCATACATCCTTTTTAACCATGGTTATCTAAAAGCAGTAAGTCCTCTTCTGCTTCCACTAAATACAGTTCTAGTTTTGATTCACAAGGGCCATAGCATCACATCAGCTGATCAGATATCAGAGGACTTTTATTTCATCTTTCACCAGGAAACATCTCAGTGGGTGTGTGCTGAAGGAATAGAGACAATCACAACAAAACTAACTCTTTGTACAGTTTGGATATGATCCAAAACTTCTAATAAATTACAAGGAAATTCAAATGGTTTTAACAGTTAATGAACTAGTACACATAATTCAAGCCAGAGCTTCATTAATATCTGCTTCATTAATATCTTGATGCTATATCTAAGCTATAGTACTGTCTTCTTAAAATATCCAATTCTGAGCTTTTGCAGTTACACATATAGTAGTATATACACATAACAGAAAAACCAACATATTGAATAAGGAACATTACACTTAGAAACAAGTGATTTCCATTATCTGAAACACACGCAGTCAGTGCAATTAACTGTGTTAGTGAATAAAACATTGTCTTGTTCCTGGCTGACAAAGATTCTTTTATTTTTAATCCTGGGTTGGTTTTTTTTTGGTGGTGCCAGTATTTACTGTTCTATTCTCCTAGTTTCCTCACCTTCCTTACAGATTTTTTGAGACTCTAAATGTGAAACAGAACTTTCTTCCAGGAGAGACCTTAATCAGATACTTTTTCTGGAGCTCAGACTACCCCTATACCACACTGGTTTTCAGACAGGTTGTGGAGTGGAGAATTTCAGCTTATTCTTTATATGCAGAACACTGATACTCATAACATCTCACAGAAACAGTGCTAAGCCAGTGGAATAGAATAACAGGCCACGAGGACAGGCCAACAGGGCTGAAATGTGATCCCAGGCAAGGCTTGAAGCCAGAGCAAGTAACTCAATGAATGCATTTCATACCAGGCATTACTGATAATCCTGTGGCTGCGGTAGTAAAAGCAGCTCTCTCAAATCACACAACAGCCTAGTACGGACAAGTAGGATTTGTTTTGCATTGTTACTAATACCGGAGATTAAAACTTGCTGTTACAAACCTTCCACAGAGAGATTTGCTTTCACTTCAGCTACTCCCCAACCCTTTCACCTTTCTGATACCATACAACACTGAACAAACTTGAACATCTTGTAAGCATACTTAGGAAAATATTTTTATTTTAATTCAACAGTTCCTTGCCCACTGTCCGATCTTCTGTACTGCAGTTGCAGCTCCAAACAGTATCCAGTGTTACCTTAGCAAAATAGCTTTAAAACAAGAGTGAATTTAGAACTGCAGCTGAGTGCCAGCATTTCAAGGCTAATCAAGGTAATATTTTGTAAAATCTGAATGGTAGCATTTCGTAATGGGCTAGTGTAAGGATGAGAAGGGAGTGGAAATTAGATTGGTGAAGGCCAGGGGTGACAGGAATAAAAACATTGTGGTTTTAAACTCTGCAGACTTGAATGCAGGTCTGATACTAGTGAGGAATATTGTTAATTATTCCCTTAAATTTCCTAACTGTAAACTCCTATAGAATTTAATAAATCACTACAGCCCTTCCACAGACTGCTGCTATAACTCTGGGGAATTTAATAACCAAGTCCAACTGCAAGTATTTTGGCCCTAGAACTTTAAAGAATCACTCTAAAAATCCAATTCTAATCCAATAAAGCAAATACTGTTTGTTATTTCAACATCATCTTAGATGATGTTTTTTGAATGATCCATAAGTCTATGATTTCTTGAGAACTTCCTTTTTTCTAAAACAAGTTTTTAAAACCTTTATGGCTATGAAGATTGTTTGAGGTTTTTTTTCTGATCTTTTACAATTTGAAAAGGGAAATGAACAGAGTTTAAAAAATTGTCTTTCTAGATGAGAGTAAATTTAGCCTGGAAGAGCCTCCTACAAGTGATCTAGCACAAAGTGCTGCTCAGAGTAGGGCCAATATGAAAGTGAGTTCAAGCTGCCCAGCACCTTGTTCAGCCCCAAGCAAGTACTGCAAGGACAGGGATTCTCTGAAGCATCCATGCCAGTGCTTCACCACCCTTCCAGTTAAAGCACTTTTTTTCCAAATAAATGCTCAGAATTTCCCCTGCTACAACTCATGTCTGTTGCATCTTGACTTTTTATTTTGCACCTGAGAGGAACCTTGCTTTGGTTTATGTATGACCATTTTTAGGAAGCATCTGGATACCCCTTAATCTCCTCTTCTCCAGCTTCCCCTCCTATGGCATGTGTTCTAGCCCCAAACTATCCTACTGGCCCTCCACTGGACTCCCTCCAGTTTGTCAGTGTTTCTCTTATAATCTTGTACCAGTATCATGACCTGCAATTCAAGGGGCTGACCACCCAATTCCTCTGGATTTAAGGATTTTTTTAAAAAAGCTGTTGCTTTACTAGCTGTATGGTTGCAGGCAGCCACGATGTTTAAAGAAATTTGACAGTACAAAGAATTTGGCTGGAAGGAGTTGCCCCAGGATTTCACCAACTTGCAATCCTCTCTCCAGCTGCTTATTCCTGCTCCTTTATTTCAGATCAAAGCCTCTTCCATTGATCTGTGTGTATGAGGATGTATGTGGTCTCAGTGACAGCAACCAGAGTCAGACCACAGGTCCATGCATGTGTCTGGCCAGCAACCAGAGCAAGTGAGGTGAGACATGCATATTGTGCACGTCTGTGACCACTAGTGACTGTCAAGCTGGGCTAGCTGGCATGTAGAATAAGGACTTTGGGAGTCAGGTGTGAAAGTGGCCACAGGTCTAGGTCAAATACTGGAGAGACCAGAACAATCACTGAGTTGGCTAGAGGAGAGACCAGAAGGTCCAGGTCAGTTATGGGAAGACCAGATTTCAGGGTGTCAACTGAGAGACATGTCTGCATGCACACATCTGTGTGAGGTGACTGGAGTAGAGCGGACCGGACCCATGAACCAGCTATTACATGGACCGTCTAAGGCCAGTTACTGGGGAGGATCCACATCATATCTATGCATGTATATTTTCTCCTAGCATGTTTTCATCCTGATCAACCAGAGAGAGCAATAGGATGAGGCTGTTGGTGCTGTTGTGTTTGCATGAATGCTGTTTCTGCTTGTGTTGATCTGAGTGGCCTGAGACACACAAATCTCTCTACTGGGAATAGCTGCTCAGCATCACTGTTGCCTGCACCTGGGAACACAGAGTGGTCACTGCCTTGCCTTTATCAGGCTACCAGATCAAGCAATTCTTAACACTTCCCACTAAAAATTCCATTTATGTGTGTACATGTGTGAACATATTATATTCAGACAAACATGCACATGTGCTAAAAAACCAGAAACAACAAACAAATAACTTTGCAGAATATTTTTCCTAGTTTAAGTTACAGGAGAAGCCTGAACTCCACTGTAACTGTAGAGTTATTTTTTTGCAACACTAGATTTTTTAGAACACTTTCTTAAAATAGTATTATAGCATTATAAATATTAATACATTATATAATTAATATGTTGGTGTTACAGCATTATAAATATTAAAGTCTAATTGTAAAAAGTATAACTTAGCATGCATTAGTACGCATTATGTGTCAATTATATAAAGTACATTGCACATAGCACAATCATATTTATAATATATATCATCTAGCATAACCTAAAGATAACTACCAGGTCACCTTGAGAAGCTTTATGGGGTTCAGTACTCAGATAATGAGAGGTATAATGTTGGGAGTGATTTAGTGTACACTTTTTACAGCCCAAAAAGATGAATTCCATGCACTATAGACAAGCTAGGCAGTATTTTATTCTAGAGATACAGCTGCAGTAAGGGCTAAGGTCATCACTTTATAGCTGAAGGAACTACATGGGTGATACTTCCTGAGCAGCTTCAATTGGCTTTTCCTCCTTGGCTGTCAAACAAGTACTTTCCAAACACAGTCATCACACAAATAAATCACTGTGCCCTTGCTATTGCATTCTAGGTAGTGATAAAGAGCTCACACCACCAGGGGTCATGTAGCTCTTCTAAATTAAGTTATAACATGCTTATTCTACTGAAAAGACAGTTTTCTCTAGGTGGCTTATATACAACAGATTTTTACAGAAAAACTACAGTGATTATAATTAGGCTGCCATAACGATACCCACATATTTTTCCATAGTAAACGTAGTCACACGGGGACATACTTGCAGAACTACCTATGCACCTTTGCTGTTAAACTTCCCCATAGAGACAAACTTCACTGGTGTTTATTCTGACTTTCAGTTCCACAATAAAGTCATTTTGATCCCACCCTTTCCTGTGATGATTCTTATGGAAAACAAATTTTCCTTTGGCAATCAACATCATTACAAATCTACATGCAAATGGAAACACCCTAGCTAAGAAAAAAGCAATCCCAAAGCTTGGTGTCTTCCTGCAGCCATAGGCAGTTCTGCCTGCAGAGAATTTCAGGAGCTCAGACAGGATCTGTCCCCACACAGCCTACTCCCAGGGCATGCTGATGCTCAACCTTTCCTACAAGCATTAGTGGGTCTTGTGACAGCTTTTCTGCACCAGTCACTAAAATTGCTGAAATCAAATTTGTGTCATTTCTTAAGGGCCAGGGCCCAACTTATTCATGTGCTGCTAAAGTGATTTAACAACACAATATTCTTATGTAACAGCGAAAGGAGTCAGGAGCTGGATCCGTCCACTTCCCTCAGCACAAGCTCTGAGCTCACTGAATGTCTTGCTACTTATTCAAGAAGCCAAAAACATTTTACAGTGATCAGCATCTTAGACCACCTAACCTGAAATATAGAATAGAATAGCACAACATAGCACAGCACAGCATAGAATTTGCACTTCCATGACTTGTGCAATCAATCTGCAATCACTGTCCCACTCTCTCCACACCCAGCGAAGAAGCAGCCTATAAGTCTCTTCAAGGCATCCCTTTATCTCCATCAAATCTCTTCTTGGGCCCTCCTTAGCCATACCACCCACAGAGAAGTCGATGCTGGTGAGCATAGTGCCTGGCAGCAGTCTTCTGGTGCACCCTCATTCCCAGAGAATGCACCTTTTGTTTTTTCCTCTAGTATTGTGAAAGCACAGGGTTTACAAGATCACCACATACCTAAGAAGATTCAGTCCCAAATCTTGTCTAAAAATAGGAGATACTCAGCATCTGTCATGAAAGCAGTTGCTGTGCACCAGGTCTCTGGTAAGGTCTGTGACAACTCCTTTATGTCCCCATGCAGTGTGACAGTAAGAAACAGAGGACCAACCAGCAGAGAAGGTTGGGTACTGTCCAATTTGATTAAAACACAAACTTTCATCATTGCAAACATAGGTGGAAGGGTTTGTTTCTGTATTAGAAACAGGCAGCAAAGGAAATATATATCAGCCTTGCTACAGCTATGTGTGTCTGCACAGCTATAGCAGAAGTGCCTAAAGGCAGCCTGGCCTTTGCCTACAGCTTTACTAGGAGCAACAGGGAAGTATCTTATTACCACCCAAATTAAAAGAAAGATTTTGCACAGCATATCACACTATGACATGGAACAAAGAAAACAGTTGTTTGACCACACAAGTGACAGACAAGAGTTCATCCTCACTGACCAATTCTTTAAGCAAATCAAGAACTAAGCCATGACAATCTGACAAAGGCTAAGAAACACCAACACTAAATTTCTGTCCATGCAGGAGAACGTATTATGACAAGACTAAGAGTATAGAGAGATGGCAGCTTTGTTTAGACCAGGGCAAATGGCAGGAGTGAAGGCAAAAGTGCATAACCCTACGGGAGCTGCTGCTAAAGCCATCACAAGTAGATGCAAGTGCTTTGCACACAGTGCCAGGAGTCAGCTCTGGGGCTCTTAGAGTGACCTACATCCCTGAAAAAAACAGATTTCAACTGGCAGGTCACATTGTTAAACAATTCCTGTTACTTCAGAGAGCAAATCTGAAATCCTGTTACCTTGCATAAAATGATACAGTGTGACTTAAATGTATAAAGACCATCTTGGCAGTGAAGAGTTCTCCTACAGGAAAAGCTTCCAATCAGGTTGTAGTCTCTCTCACTGATTTTAACAAGAATTTCAACTCTGCAATGGTCATTTCTATTAGAAAAAATTTTTTATTGCAAACTGTGAAATTCAAAGCCTCCTCATTTGACATTGTATAATAAGGACAGGGGATAGGCAATTTTCCTGCTCAAGTAGGTCAAATCACTCTGGATCGTCTTTGCATCTTAGAAATTTTTCCACTAAAGAAGCAGGAAACTTTTTAGGACAATGACAAATTGTTGTCTGTGGTGGGAAGGGTACATACTGCTCAGAGACATGTAGTGTGAGCTCTGCTGAGACACTGTGGAGAATCCACACTTCTCATTCCACTCCAAACTAGAGACCTTGTGCGTAATACTTTCAGAACTCACTTCCCAAGAGAATTCAAAAGTTAGGCAAAAGCTTATTTCCAACAGTGAAATTTTAACATATACTTCTTCCTTCTGCTTTCAAATCCATATTTTATTTACATATTCATGGTAGATTTGACAAATTCAATGAAAGCAACAGCTCCAGAAAGAACCTGCATCCTTTTCCCCAGGATCTGCAGTAAGAACTATGATGCTGCCCACTGCATGACCTTCACATGTGAAATGCACATTTCTCTGCTTTGGCCAGGCCTTGGCAGCTTTATGAACCCCAAGAGAGGAAAGGAAATGAGGAGAGACTGAGACAAGATAGAAAAGGCTAAACAGTGAAAGGAAGAAATAGAGTAGAGGAAAAAGAAAGAAATTGAAAAAGAAAACAAAAGGAGACAACAGATAGAGAAGACATATTAAAATATATGTGTCTGAATATATTTTATATGTAAATATAAAATATATTTTTATATATATATCTATATATATATTTTCATATATATATATAAATGTCTTTCTTATTTGTCAATTAGAAGTGTAGTCCCAGGAGCTCATCCTGCCTGCAAAAATCAGCTGGAAGCATCGTGGAGGCTGGATCACTTGAAACTGAAGAAACAGAAAGCAGACTTGAAATGCTAAAAAGAAGAAAGATTTTGAGCAAGAATATCTATTTGTAAATGATCTCTCTTTATGTTCCCACTTGGTTGAGCTCAAAATCTTACCCGCTTGAAAAAAGTACTGTTAAAGATAAAAATTACCCAGGAGAAAAGGGAGCTCTGACTGGATGTAAAAAGAGAAAAAAAAAAAAAAAAAAAAAAAGATTAAAAAGTAGGTTTGCTTGAATCTCCACTATTTCTAGTATGCCTTACCTCTGTCTACTTGGCTACAAACTTCAAATATCACCTTAACAGAACACGCCGTGTGTTGCGTATGCAACAACCAGGCAAAACTGCCGGCTCAGCATTTTCTGTTTAAGCCATTGACTTCAACCAAGAAGGAATTTATTACTCGGCAGTAACTGGACCACATAAAGCAATGATAAATGTCAGGGTAGCAGGAATAATCATTTCAGAGGTAAATTGTGTTTTTATTGTTTGATATAAACAATCCTAACATAAGACAGGCATCCTGAGCACTATCAGTTTGAGCTGTCAGGCTGCCCAACTAGCCTGAAGCTAACTAACCTCAAATTCCCACATGCTACTCCTGCAAAAGACATTGCAGGTAAGGACAGGAAATTAGAGCTTGGGAGCAAAACCAAGATAGTCTCTGTACCTTCGGCTGAAGATCGAGCATTAATGCAGGAGCTTCCTTTCTGCTTATTAAATAAGCTATACATTCCTGGTTCTGAAGTGAAAAGCCTTGCCTGTCTCAAAGTATCTCACCAATTTAACTTAGTTTTATTTTTCCCAAAGAATCACATCATACGATCACAGAATGTGTAATATTCTTGTTGGGGTTTTAAAAATTAGTGGCTAAATTAGTTTACTCTAGTAGCACTTCAGGACATGACAGGGGATGAAAGGATACACAAAGAAAGTGAACTGCTTAGCCTGGAATATAAGTTAATAATAATAATAATAAAGATATCTGACTAACAGAAGAAAGGCAGGACAGCCCCATTCTATCACATCACCCCAATCATCTCTATAAATGTAATAAGAGAAAACACAAAAGATATTTTTATGCAGGGTTGCTTTTCTCCCCCACCTCTTGCTGAGGCCATTTCTCATATTTGCAGCTTCTTTCAAGGACAGAAATAATATTTGGCTTCCTTGGCAACGAAGAACAAAGAGACAATAGAAATCTGACAGTGGAATTTATTAAGTGGCATACTGCACTAACCACTTGTATAGGGACAGCAATCAGGCAGAGCAGAATGGCCCCAGAATAACAGCAGTTAGAAAAGGTTTTTGGCTAAAAGCTATTCGTGCTGCTTTGACACAGAGCAGTTGTTTTGCCTAACAGGCTAGAGAAGGGGATTTCTTTTGCAGCGTAACACTTTGAAAGGCTCTTTGCCTCACAGCTGTAACATCAACTAGATCCACAGCACATGTTTTCCTCCTACCTATTGTATTACACATCAAAACACATCACAGGCCAAACCAGTTTCAGGGTTGGTTTTTGCCAAACTCAGTGAGAATTGTGCTTATATATGGAGAGCATTATAGCTAAATGCCGTGATTAAACTGCAAGACGTGGGAGCACTGGATCTGAGTGCATATCACAGCTGTATCCCAGCGACATATTGGAACCAGACAACACCATTCCTCCCCAGAAAAGGTGATTCTATTTTTATTATTAATTTTTTAAATCTTCAGACAGCTTAGATTGATGAATACCACATTCTACGTTATCCTAGTTTGGGACAGGACATGGAACTGCACTCAGTTATCCTGCTGCTGTGCTTAATGTTATGCTTTTCTGTTACACTAAGGAACCCTTCTGAGCATGTGTATGCCATCTGTATATTTTGCAGGTGATACAGAACTAGAAGGAGCAGTTGATAGACGAGATAAGTCCATCATTCAAAGGGACCTTCATAATCTGCAGAAATGAGCAAACAAATCTTATTAATCTTAACTAAGGGAAAATGCCAAGTCCTGCTCACAGGGAGAAATATCTTCATGCACCATGCTGTGGACCAACAGGCTGTAAAGCAGTTTTGCAGAAAAGGACTAGGGTGTCCTAGTGGACACCAAGTTGACCAAGAGCCAGTAATGTGCCCTCACAATAAAGGCAGCCATTGGTAGGAATATCACCAGCAGGTGAGGAGAGGTAAGCCTGCATTTCAGCACTGGTGAGACTATCTGGAGTGTTATGTCCAGTTCTGGATTCCCCAGTACAAGAGACATGGATATACTGGTGCCAGTCCAGCAAAGGGCTACAAAGATCAAAGGACTGGAGAATTTGTCACATGAGGAGAGGCTGAAAGGGCTGTTTAGACTGGAGAAGAGAAGGTTGAGGGGGATCTTTTCAATGTGTATAAGTAACTGGGGGGAGAGCAGTTGAGGGTAAAGAAAGCAGAGCCAGACTTTTCTCAGTGGTATCCAGTGGATGAACAAAAGGCAATGGGCACAAATACAGGAAATTCCATTTAAACATATACATATAACTGTGAAGGTGGTCAAACACTCAAATGGGTTGACCAGAGAGGTTGTGGAGTCTCCAACCTTTCAGTCTATCCTCACATGCTGTCCAGCAAAAGAGCTTCATAGGTGGGTGACATGTTCAGCCTCCCCTTAGAGCTAGTGAACAGAAGCAGGCATTTCTGTCATGTCCTATGCTAAAGCATACATCCAGCCCAGGACTGAAGCATCACACACTGGAAGTACTGCAGAGTGAACAGCAGAAAGATCACCTGATACTGAGACGCTTGGGGATAAATCACAGATAATGTAAATAAATGCAAAGTAACACATGACAGAGGTTCTGGAGTAGTAACAGTTCTGTGAAAATATAAAAAATAATATTTACTAATAACCAGGGAAAAAAGAAAAAAATACAGGACTTGTTCAGGAGGAGTAGAAAGCAATTCAGAAACAACCATGCTATCACTGTATAACTAGGACTTATATCCAGACTTATATCAAGGACTCATATCCAGGAGACTATCTGCATTCCTGGGTCCTCCTCCCATCTTCCTCCGCACATGCAATGGACTTAGAAACAGCTAAGAGAAAGATGAGTTGTAACTAGTCCACCTCTACCTGTAAGACCACATATGAGAGGTGCAGCAGACCACACAGAAGCTGAGAGGAAGGAAAAGGAATTCAACACTTACTGAAAGTGTTGTTTTTTTCAATTAAAAAAAAAAAAAAAAAATAAGAAAAAAATGTTGGTGTAGGGGCATCAAATGAGGAAAACAAAAGGAGGCATTTCCTTATCTTCTGCGAAACTGAGCTGTGGCACCTACTGCCACTGCCCTTCTGCAGGTCTCAAATATTTACATGGATTAAAAACACCATAGCATCAATGAATGGAAGAAAACCCCATCAAGAACTCACACACAACTCTTGATTTAAGAATTTATTGAGCAGTGAGAGTGATCAAACATTAGAACAAGTTGCCCAGAGCGGTTATCGGTGGCCTTTTGGTTCAAGCTAGTTTAGCTGCTCCTGCATGATGTTTAAAGTGCCTATATCTCTGCAGTGCCTACACAGGGAATGAAGGATGAGTATCTCAAAGACAAATCTGCATGGTAGACTCAGAAGAAGTTAGGACAGAGTAATCCCAGCCCTACTTTGTACTGAGTTTTGCTCTCAAGCCTACCCTATCTATCAGAAGGTAAAAAAGCACAAATAATAATAGTTGAATTCTCTGGAAATAAGCTGTAGTGTATTAGGTAACATGTTGGTACAGCAGAAAAGTCAGTAGGGTACTCTTAGCAGATAAAGAAATAGTGGAAGGGAGCACATCTGTCACAGTTACATGGAGATTGCCCTTTGCAGAAGAGCATACCCTTCAGCACTGGGCTGCATGTTTATTAACAGGGTCTATCAATCTGCTTACAGTATCTATCTCTGTTTCCATAGCCTGGAGCAGTGGTACTGAGGTGGATTGTATTAAGCAGAGTTAAAGACAAAGGAGGGAGAAAAGTGAAATAGAAGAATGCTGGAGAGCATGGAGATGAAAGACACACAGGAAGGCACTGGATTAATGGACAAGCATTTATGCTGTGACCAGCTGATGCACAGAGATTAGCATGTAAGGTATGTTCTCAAAAAAAAAAAATAAAAAAAAAAATAAAGTCCTCTCAGCCAAAGTGATGTACAAAAGACAAAACAGCCAAATATCTAGTAAGCTGTAACTCCATCTTCCCTTCACTGTCTCTCACCCTTGGGGTGGGAGGGGAGTAAGCCAGGAGAAAGGTCAGGGGGTAAAAACAACAGCGGTGAGTTGGCAGAATGCCTCGGGTTCTGTGGAGCAGAACTGTCCCTCCCAGAGGATAAACCAAGGGCATAAAGCTTGGGTTTCCTCAGCCTGCACCTTACCAAGGAGAGAAACTTCTTGGATACAATTTCAGCGTAGACATTACTTTCCCTGCACTGAGAAACAACAGAACTGTCACATCTTGGCTAAGGAGTGGGAAACAGCCCCAAAACTCTCCTACATATTGTTTTTAAAGTTATAGGGGTCAAGCAGAATCATTCTCCAAAGAAAAACAGAGCATTTAAGAGCAATGGAAACCTTCCTCAGGACTGGAAAGAGTAGGGCAGCGAAGAATAACTGCCAAAACCAAACAACCCCAAAGAACAGCTTCCAGAGCTTAGTGACTGTAAGATCTCATGAGACTGAAATAATTCCTCCCAGCACTTCCTGTTCCCCACAGGAAAAGGTAAAAATGGGAGGCTTAGTAGGTCCATCTGGAACCAATGGCTAAAAGAGTCTGATCTGCTACTCACACCCTCATATACATTGAGCTCATTGTTCCAGGATTTCCAGAATCAACAGTAATTTGAAAAGTTTTTCCACAGCCTGTCCAAACCCAGGCAGAAGGGCTGGTTAGAAGGATTTTTATATCTGTTTCTTCATGTCAAGACACTAGACCTAACAACATTGCCATAGAATTATCCTTTGTTCATGCCTGACCTAGGCTGGATATCAAGGTGTTTTTCAGATGAGATGGAGGAGGACAGTATCACTAATATTTAGGTACAAGTAGTTCTTGGCAGTCTCAGCACAGCTCACATGTAGGCAGGACACGTGGCTGTCATGAGGTTCTCATGGTCATGTCAATCCCTCAATCCCTCAACTTGTTCTCAACCAAAAACGCAAGGGAAGATCAAAGAGCACATTCTCCTCAAAGAATGCTGGAGGTAGGTGATACACATCAAGCCTTCCAAAGGCAGAAGGAAGGCTTGTGCTGGCTGGAACTTTTTGAAGTGCTTAACTAATACACCCATCATTGAAAAGAGTAATAGTGACTCTTTTCCACCAGAACCAATGGGAATCAAGGGGAAGAGAGATGAATGGCATTAATAAAATCCCGCCTCTCAACACAGAGTGGTCTTAATTATATTGATATTTCAGATCCCTGAGCTTCTGATGGGGGAAAATCTCATTCAAGCACCTGCTTCAGAGGGACAAAAGCAGCAACATGATATAGTAGTGGTCTTCCTCCCAATAACTACCACACGCAATCTTGCAAACACAGCAAAAAATTTACTTGAAGACAACAGATGTTGAACAAGTAATAACTGTTACCTATATGATTAAAATGACACCAAAAGAGAGCTGGCTCCCTGAGGAGTCTGTTCCAACAACCAAAGCCAAATTAGCTTGGATGATTAATCTCCTGAAAAAGGATCAAAGACAAAGAGTTATGAGATAAATGAACCTTGAATGTGTATTTTGACACCGTTTTCACCACCAGAGAGGTTAAATCCTAGAACAGGTTGCCCAGAGAGCCTGTAGAAGCCTTATACTCAGGATATTATCAGGCTCAATTGGGCACGTCACAAGCACCCTAACACAACTAAGGTCCACCTTACTTTAAGCAGGGGTTTGAACTAGAAGACCTCCAATAGTCCCTTCTACCCTAAATCGATTTATGACTCTGTGATTGAATTCCAGCCCCTCAGTGTCCCTTGAAAGTGTTGCATTTTCTAGTGCATAGCCACATAGTACAGCTGTTATCTACAGGACAGGTATGATTTCGTGAGTCAGGGACCTGTTTCTTTTCCTTCTCTTCCCCCAAAAATTTTAATCAGAGTTTCTCTTGCCAAAACACAGAATGTTTTATTAAATGTGTTTTCAATAATTTGGAGGATTAAACTTGTAACATCTATCTACTTCTCATCTTCAGCCAGCTCATAAGACTTTCATAATTATCATAGTCTGCTCTGTTGAACTGGTGAGAATTAGTTTTAATCTGTAATCCTTAAAACTGTATTTCATATTGCACCTTGCACTTTGATGGAGGAGGCATATAGCATGTTACATTGGAACTGGCTCAGTGGCAACAATAGGTGCTTTTGTACTGGAGAATGGCATGTTGCCTGGGAATGGGCCAGACCAACAAATTGATATGACAAGCTTTGCCTGCTGTGGAAGTATTAAATCTCAGCTGATAGTGGAACTATCACCTTTCTCTGAAAAGCACTGTGATCTGAGCTATGCTGTCCCTTAACCATAAAATGTCAATGGCCCACAGACACAAGGAGAAGCTGGTGTAAGTTCTATTCAGCCTGGAGGCTGGGGAAGGTCATTTCTTAGACAGCTCCTAAAATTAAGCATGACATTATACAACCCTCCCAGTCCCTAAGACAAGTAGGTCTCTGGAGCAGTGAAGCGCAGAGGATTATACTCAGAAACACGGGTCCTCTCAAGAAGCCTTTGTTTCCACATCAGTACATTGAAGTCAATTCCCTCATTAAAGCTAACATCAGGACTCCTTCACTTTAGGGCAGTCCAGCCCTTATCAATGCACACTTTGCAGAAGAGTAAAGGCTGATAGATTTAGCTAGAATATCAAAAGCCAGTAATCTAGAAAGTCCTCAGAGATACCAAAGCCAGTATTACCTGGGTCCCTCTCTTTTCACTCAACTGAGCTATTTGGATTAGTTCAGGCTCTGAACACATCCTGATGCCCACATTTGGTCCCCCTGGATGAAGCAGCTCGGCAACAAACGGAGCAAGTAGCAGTGCCACACCTAGAGACTACTGCCTTCTCTTCTGCAAGCAAGTCAGGGTAATGCACCACACAGTGCCCCAGACAGCTTGCAGTCTGGGATTTAATGCTCACCTCAGATTAAGGAGAGGCACTTTTAAGGCAATTATGTAGCATCTCTAAAAACAGCACTGCAGTCCTTGCTAGGCTATAGCAAATGCATTCAGGGTCACCTACCCAATATCACCAATCTACTGTGCTGTGTAGGACTATCAATACCCCATGATCCCTCTGCCATCCATGGAGACAGAGGAGTGCTCCAGCAGGGCAATTCAGACAGCCTGAGATACAAATTGGCCTTGAGGTACCTGGCTACCTCCACAGATCACACCATGGGCCCAGGCCACATACATGCCTAACACAGATATCTCTTTTACTTATAGGAATACAGCAGATTATTTCCCTTAGTGCTGTTTAAACCTTTGACAGATGTAAATCCCTCTAAAGATAAGAAACATTATCTTGTTAGTGTTCAAATAACAGCTTTACAGGTGTGAGCTGTGACTGTTTTAAATCTCACTCAAGTATTCCTAAAATGCTGCCACCGATCTAGGACCTAACTCCAGACAAGCCACTACGTCCCTGCTCCTTTGAGTTGTACGTGCTGAACTGGAGTGAGGGGTAGCTTATGAAGGAGGAATAGCAATTACCAAACAACATGGTGACAAGGCATGGGGAACCACAAAGCAAGGATGAAATGATAGGTAACAGGTTCAAAATTAAACAGGGGAAGTTTAGATTAGATACAAGGAAGAAGTTCTTTACTGTGAGGGTGGTGAGGCACTGGAATGGGTTGCCCAGGGAAGTTGTGAATGTTCCATCCCTGG
>JANHGB010046667.1:1802-32880 GCA_026283785.1 Coracopsis vasa
TCACAGAAAAAAGGAGCCAGCTCAAAAAGCTGCTGCTTGTCCTCTTCTGCTACCAGTCCTCTCCTCATCGGTGGTGGCAGAATGTCCACAGCAATCTGACCAAAGCAAACACAGAGCCTGAACCTGAGCTTCTCACCTCACAGCACAGAGCGCAGTAATAAGAAACAAAATTGCTCTACATGTGACTGTGGACATTTTGGTGCCCTGGCATTATTCTGGTAACAGGTTTGTGACTCCTTGCTCAGGCGATGTTTCCACTCACTTGCAAGTAACGGAGCGAGCAAACAACAGGCACAAGCAGCTGGTTCACCCTGGCTGAGGCATTGCTCAGGTTTAGCAAAGCAAAGGAAGTCAAGTGTTTGTACTGGGGGAAAAAGCGGATGCGTGTGCTGGTGGTGGCCAGTCCAGCCAAGGGGAGCCAGGTGAGGTGGCTGGGACAGTGTCAGAGCACACAGGGACACCAGCAGAGTTAAACTGGTATGTTTTAAAAACAGCGAACCCATTGTGCCTATTTTGCACTGCATATCTGACACTGAGAGCTTCTGGGCTCTCATTCATTAAATCTTCTCCCATAGTGATAATTGATAAACAGACCTGCAGCCTTACTGAAGCATATCCTTCACTTGTGTTTGAAAATGTGGTTTGTCTGATGGTTTCCAGCTCAGTTACCTGTAACTGCAGAAGCAGCTCACAGCAGAAGCGTGTTGAGCAGCAATTAAAAATAGTCACTGCTGCCAGGAAGCTTGGAGGGGTCAGGCAAGAGCAGCGCTGATAGGGGAATTTTTACTGTTTTGTTTTGGGTTTCTTTTCCTTCCTTTACATAAAAAGTTGAGATTTTAGAGTTTGGAGAAAGCACATTCGGTTTGGAGAAAGAAGCCAGACACTGCAGGGCTGTGGCACATAGCACAACATATTATTAACCAGTAGTGCAACTTCTGCTAATTTGTTTATGAGAGCTTTCTAATAGTTCCTGAAATTGAAAGCACTGTGGCCCGTGATGACTATCATGTCAGATGCGAGAATGACAGGGTAAGTAGCTTTAATGGGTGCCCACAAAATCAGAAGCAGAATTACATCTGAAATAGGGGGAGCATGAAGGCATTTCTGGCGCAGATCTGATGGGGATTTTTTTTTTAACCTTTAAAGCTTTTTATTATTTAAAAATTTATGCTGTATAATTCTGGCTTCCATTTTTCCCCCATGGCTACCGGTGGAGACTCGGAGAAGTTCAGAAAGTAGGGCATGCCTTTCAGATAAACCAAGTGAAATCCTGGGAATGCTGTCACTGCCTTCTGCAGGGATGGACCCTATCATTATCTGGAGCTTTATCTTACTTGAGTAAATATTTAAACATCTTTGGTTTTCAAGATAAAAAAAAATGTGTATGCTAAATATTGCTTTTTGATGTCAAGCCAAGTCACTCAGGGCATCTTGCTGATGAGACACCTGTATGTTCATGTCCTTCAAAACTGCATTTGTTTCTTATTCAAGTACCCAGCTCAGGATCTCTCTCTTTGGAGGAAAGCTTACAAGGACACAAGAAATCTCTGTTAGGCCAAAGCATGACAGGAGCCAGCACTGAACCCTCCAAGTGCTGCACATGGATCTGAACCATGTCTCTGGACCTTCTCTACTGAACAGTGAAGTGGAAAGGAGAAGCACTTATAAAAATGGAAAAAACAATCAAAAGCAGCACCCTAAAATGGAACCCAGCACTGAATGTCATGGGACACAAAAATCCATGAACAAATGTTACCCTGAATCACAAGTTAAACACAACAAATGTTGCATTTCCTTATCCCAAACCAGCTCATGTCCATTACCAACAACAGAAAGGGCTTGGGCAGAGGTCTTGGTGCTCCAGAGTACGTAACAGTGTGGGCTAAAGTGTCCCAAGCTTTTAAGCTAGCTGGGAAAAGAATTAAGGTGTGAGAATGGAGCTTGTGGTCCTTTGCTGCTTTACGAAGAGGACAGGCTCACGCTGGAGGAGGTGTTGAGACTGGAAACCTGCACACCTCCTGCCTGTGGGCTTAGGAGCTTCCAGGAGAAGCTGAGGTGATCCTTGTGACTTGGTGAAGAAGACACGCGGAGGTTGCCAGTTCCAGCTAAGTTTCACTACGAATCTGGGAGCTTGTTTGGCTGTAACACAACGTGGAAACTCCAGCCTACGACTGTGTTCACTGAACATGGAAAAACCCCGGTGCATCAGATTGCCCTGCATGCTGGCACCGAACACTTTCCCTCAGCTAGCCAGATGTGTGCGAGAGTCCCCAGTGCCAGGGAAGCAGACACTGTTCCTTCTGTTCCTGGCATAGTGGGATCAATTGATGTGACAGCACTACATGTGCCCTCTGTGCCCAGAGAATATGGGTGAAGCACTGTCAGCAAAGGCAGAAGATACAAAAGGAATGGATGCTCATACACCGGTTTGCATGCACTCATCCTCTCATCAAAGAGACTTGCAATTTCATGAAATTATGTTCTCCATCTCTCATTTCAAAGGAAGCTGGCTGATACATAGAAATAAGCCATATCTAGGAGATGCATGCAAATGAAAGTGTAGATAAAAGCATTCTCCACAGGTGATTCAAGGAGCCTTGAGCAAAACCAAAAAAAGAAAAAAATTCATCTACAATTCCTCTGAAAAACTGAAACAACAAAAAAATGTACAAGAAAAGGCCAGAACTTGCCAGACAACACGTACTTGTGGTCTGTTTTGGCTTCACAAGGAGCTGAAGCGTGATGCTACTCAGGCATGTTGATTCAGTGGTGGTCTTTATTCAGTGACAGTGAAGTTTCCAAGCAGGGGACTGAATCAGTGGTTTCCTTCCCCTGCAGAGTGTTGGGCAATCTCCATCCAGACTGGGAACCAAGATTTTCCATATAGTGCATGTAATGCAGTTGACCAACTGAGGAGCATCAGATGGCTGGAAGTCTGAACACATCCTCAAGAATAGAACTGACACTTAGCCCTTCGAGGCAGAAATGGGTCCAAGCCAAAATGCTTGCCCTTCCTGGGTTTGTTTGTGCATATGCACAAACTAAAGGACCACACATTACAGCTACTCGCAGAAATCAGTAGCATACCCCTGAGGAGCTTTGTCATCCAAGGTACGAGTGTGCCTAGTTTCAGTTCTGACTTTATCTCCATCAAATCTGCACAGGCCTCTGTGAAAAGCTCACTACATCCAAGAGGGAAAGCTTTAGAGTGTCTCCAGCTAGTCCTGAAAACCTTGTTTATGGGACCAAGAGCCAAAGGCAGAAACACACTGAACAGGGACCTTTAAGATCGCACAGATGTAAAAGCTCAGCTTTTACAGCTTGATTAGGATGTAAGTTGTGACAAACTTCAGTGACACCAGTAACGTCAGTGGGAGCTTTGCCAACTGCCTCAAGAGGCCAAAGACTTGCCAGGCTCGCTCCTTCCTTCCTTCCAGCCCCAAGAACTGCTGACAAGCTGCAAGAGGCACCTGCCACCCCAGTAGAGACAGCCCCAGAAAGGGGTAAACAAGCATTAGAGCAAAGCATTGAAATGCTAAAAACAGGAAGGAGAAAATCCTCTCTGGGAAGGTGTGTGAGATTTAAGGTTTTGGTACTTGGACCATGTTTACCATCCCTGACCCCACCAGGAATTTGTACACAGGGATGAGAACCCCTCAAGCCTTCTCCAGATGGACCCGCCCCAGCTCTCCCAGCCTCTCCTTGCAGTGACAGCTCCCACTGGCGAAGGGCCATGTGCTTCCTTCCTGCTGCTGCCCTCCCTGCGCCTGCACCTCTCACTGCATCAAAGACATGGAACCACTCAGACAATCTTCTCAGCCAATAAATGGAAGAATTTAGTCTATGCTATGAGACCATGGACTTCATGGAGGCACCAGGACTGCTGTTAGCTGAGCCACTGACTTCACAAGGAATAAATGAAGAGGAAAGTTCATGGCGTGGGCTTTGCATGGATGTTTTTGGAAGTTCATTTGGTTTTATGCCCAGGTCCAACAGGCTGTTCAAAGCTAAGACAGAGAGCCTACCTTTTTCTATAGTAAACAAAGATGATGATGCAAAATGTGCTGTAAAACAGAAATGACTCTGAAGATCAAATAAGCAATTATATTGTAGAGAGTTAAGATGGTGAACCCAAGCATGATTTTATACCAGCTTTCAAATCAAAAGATAAAACCAAACTCCACTGTCAGGCATTTAGCTCACTAGTTTATAACAGGTGTTGCACCAACAGCTAAGAAGATCCTGTCTCAAAAACTTCTGAGATAACAAAAGTTAGACTTTGAGGCTACAGAATATCCTGGAGGCAAGTTGGAAGGAAATGCAAATCCACAACGTTTTTCAACTATTGTCAGGATTGCCAATTGTTTCTATTGTACAGACAAACTGAGATACCTGCTTGCTGCCAGAGGACTATTCTTGGAGGCTTTAACCAGTAAGAGAGTTAGTTCCCTTTCACTGGGTCTTAGTAAATCCCTTGGAGATATTTTATATATTGATATTTTAGCTTAGCTGTTCTGTGGGGCTAGTATCCAAAAGGCAGCAATAATGGTGTGTCAATTTTTATTTTAATACACTATCTCCACTCTCCTATTTTCTCTCATAAACGAACAGGAAATAAGGGGAAAAAAAATCACAGTGACAGGAGGATACAGCCCTCTACCAGCCTGCGCCAGAACCATCTACAAAGCATGAGCCCAAACCAAGCTGCTTCGTGACCCTGCAGAGCACCACTGTTCTGCTACCATCTGTGGTCAGGTGTTTGTTACTAAACAAGGAGCCCCAAAATACCTTGTTGAAATTCATCTGGTTTTCAAAAACTTGATAATTCCTGGAATTTCCATCAAAGTTTCAAGGAGTGGTCCTGGAAATATGTTGTTACAGAAGCAGATGCCATTTCCAGAGAAGATCAAGTGTGTGCTGAACTACTGAAAGAGACGTTTTTTCTCCTAGTAAAAGCTTAGTCCCTGAACCACTGGATCGATCTTACATCATGCAAATAAGACACAAACACCTACAGAAAATCTTTCAGATTATAGTAAAGCATTTTCCCACCAGTGATTTGTGTAACTGGAAAGGAATGGGAAAGTTGTCACTGATAACTTGGCCTCTAGAATTTTCCATAGTAAAAGCTTCCAATGTATCAGCTTTATCTTACGTGTGTATATGAAACAAACATTCCCTGCAACAGATAAAACAGGTGATAGGTAAAAGGAACTGTGGCAGAGGATGAGGAAGGAGTCACCAAGAGGGGCCTGTTTTCTCTTTGTTCCTTCCCAGCAACTTTAAATTACCAGTGTTTCCTGCACACCTGGACTTTGCCCATTGCTGTAAGACTAAGCAGGCGTTTTACAACATGAAACACATACATAATAATTGTACTGTTGTAACAGAAAATAAGGTTGGCTGGAAAGCTCTATTGATTTTGTGTTAAAGTCAGCAGGAAGCGAGGAGGATGGCGAGAAACTGCAGCCAAGGCCCAAAGGCCTAATAAATAACCAAGGTGATGGGATTCCTACAGCCCTGTACGGTACAGCCATACAGATGGATGGCTGAAGATGCCAGGGCTGGCCCCAACCAGGAGCCAGGTGATAGGCCTGGAGACTGTTGCTCCTTGTTGAGTCAGGAGCTGGTGGACTGCTGCCAGCAGCAGGGCAGATTTTTCTCTCGCTACCCTGCCAACAGGGCGTCTCATCTCCAAAGGTCCCATACCCAAACGTCAGAGAGGATTCATCACCACGTCTCCTCAGACCTCTCTGGGCGATGCCACCATTGGCAGACTCCAACCAGATTTCCTTCCCCAGCCCTGTGAACAACTCTGCTGTAGAAAAATAGATTATCTCCAAGCACCGTCTTCCTCTGAGCGCTGCTGCAGTGACCACCCCTCTGCCAGGATGCTTCTGTTGTACCTAAGGAACTTTCAGCTCCACGCTTTCAGCTGAGGGAAACAAATGAAGGGAGAAGATGTGTTTCCTGCACTGACTAGATGAAGAGCTCCTCTCAATGAAGTATTTTGCCCTCACTGTTTAACACACATGACTACTGCACTGATTTACAAACCCTCTTTGCCACTAAACAGATTGTCATAGCTACTTTAGTCCGATAGGATGATTAAAGGAAGCAGTTCTATAAAAATCACTCATTTTGAGTAAACTAATGAATTAAATTAAGAAAGATGCGGCTTCATGTCTCATGAAATACACTCTTGGGTGATGCATCTGTTGCTTTCAAGATTATAAAAATATTTTTAGTTTTAGAAAAATAATATATCTGAAAAATATCTGCTTTCAGAGCTCATCCTAAACTACCACCTTATTTCTGGACCCTAGTCTAGCTGTTGTGTTAGTGACATTCCAGTCACTTAGCATATCTGAACAAGGTTCCATCCCATTCTGTGGCCCTCTGGAGGAACAGGCTGCCCTGAGCCAGGGGGGGACACCACCACTCAAGAGGTAGGACAAAAGCTTTGGATTATTTGCCACACATTTTCAGTGTGTGTAAGCTCCATTTGCAAACACAAGCTCTATTGTGGTATCAGGAGACTCAAAGCTGGCTGTGGAGTACAACAAGCTGCTGCACTGTCAGTGCCATACAGTGCAGTTTTTATTGTGTTTAGGATCTTTACCTTGTTTAGAATGCCTTTTTGTTTTGAGCTGAGCCTCACACTTTGTAAAGCACCTGTGATGCTCCTACAGATGCATAACAGAGCCCCTGAGCCTGGCTGCCCCTGTGTCAGCTAACTCCTGTCCACAGCCCCAGTGTGGGGTACACAGCCACAAAGCCCCTGAAGGGAGAACCCAAACCAGCACAGGGCTGTGTTCAGTAAAACACTGGTTCATGACCACATGAGGAATCGCTCAGTTTGCTCACAGAATCAGACAAAAAAGACTTAAGCCAAAGGACTCCTAGTGCAGCTCCACCAAAGTATATTTCAAGGAATTAGCTACATACATGTATGCTTTGTACTAAAATGCTTGTTAGATGGGTTGACATAGAGGAACACAAATGGAAATAAAAGCCAAGCAATACAGTATCACAGCTTACTTCTTGGTTCTTCCCTAATGACAGATCCATAGCTGTGAGGGCCGAACTGCCAATTACAATCATTTTGCCTAACCTTTTATTGAAGGAATCGGGGATCCCAGTAAGAGGTGGAGATAGGCCACAATTTAGAAAGGACTAGGACAATTTAGGAAAAACCTGCAGCCGACCGAAAAAAAAAGACCCCAAGATCTGGCTTTCAACCTGCAAAGCATATACCTATGCTGCAGACACTTGTAGCTTTATTTGTGTCCTCTAACCTCATCTGCCTTCAAAGCAGACACTGTGGGTCTCTCTACATCACCGTATAAAACAATTTGTGTGCTGTACAAATAAAAACTGGTACTAACTCCAAGACTCACCAGTTCCGTTACACCGTACCAAGCTCTGAACACATCAGCAGAGTATTTCTTACTAAGCACTTAAGACTCAAATTGCACAATACTTTCCCTCCCTCTTTGAATTCCTTGATTAAAGCAACAATCGTCCCCAAACACAAACGCTCCCTCATAGCCTGTGCTGTCCTGGACGAAACTTTGCAGAAATAATCATGTTTTAGCGCTTCACGCTGCGATACTCACCAGGATGCGACATCAGGACGGTGCTGTTGCCTCTGCCCAGCGCATTGTAGATCACAGCTGCTGCCGCACCCCTTCTGGTTGCCACTTTAATTTTTTCAGCAAAACTGCAATTGCCTCTTTCAATCAGTGCTATCCACGGTGGTTTTGTGACGGTGAAGCGGGCATTTGCATCACAGGCTTGAAGATTATCAGACACAGGAATGCCCACAAGCCCCTGAGCACTAAGTAGAGGAGAATTTAATCCATACAGTCCACATATGCAGTGCTCAGACACAGACTTATTGCTAGTGGCGTCGAAATAGAATAAACTTAGAGAAGCACGCACAGAAAACGCTTCTGTAATCTTGAATAGAATACTGACATCCATCAGGTGGCAGAAAAAAATGAACTTCCCCACTTGCTTCATTGCTGATTCACAAAATGTGGATGTCTACAGATTATATTTGCTTCTGGTGGCGACCATTCTCGGCTCACAGTCTGCTGAGGGTTTGAAGTTTCTGTTCCAACAGGAACTTGACACCACCCAGGTGAGTCCTCAAGGTGTCAGTGAACTTATCTGGAGTGGAGGCTGGGAGCAGACACAAGTGACACACCTGCCTGTTGTGAAGTCCAGACACAGACTGAAGGACGTTCAGCTCTGACTTCCTGCTCCTTTCTCATGGAACATCATTCTCCACCCCCTTCTCTCCCATTCTGTACAAATTCTAGCTCTGACGATGCTTCCTAAGGGACAGCTCGAGCCCCCTGCTCCTGTTTCAACACGAACGTCACCTTGGAGGAGCAGGTCATCTTTCATTCAATGACGTAAGCTCAGGGTTCTCGCTTCACAATGCATCTGTTATGCAAATGGCTTTGTTTAAAAGGTCAAAAGCAGAGGGAGGGAAATACAAAAAGAATTTTATCCATTTTATAGGCTAAGATAACCAAGTTGCTCCCTGCATTTCTCCTTTTAGCTTCTTTCAGTCATCAATGCTGCCAGGTCCAGCTTGCTCTGCTGCTTATAATGAACTGATTTTAATATTGATTAAAGCATGAGATGTAGAATCACCAAAACTGATCACAGACTACCTCTTCCAGCCCATTTTCACACTGTAGTTCACAATTTACACCGAGATGTTCAAATGATTATCACACAACTCTCAATTTCCGGAAGTAGGCTTTTCTGGAAGTATTCTTTCTCTGAACTCAGGCTGTGTTGTATTCTGTAATTATTACAAACTATTATATCAACTATTGTTTTCTTATATTTGAATAGAAAAATGACAACTGTACTAATGTCAGAACTCTGTAGTCCACAAATCATAATGTTAGAGACCTTTTTCTTGTTTTTCTACAAAAGTCATGCTGCACGCAGTGCTGAAAGCCAAGAGAAGCTGCAACTGGGGGCAGATAATTTGATGGAAGCTCAACCTAGTTCTCCTGTAAAGATTCTTTATAAGAACGAACATGAATGACTGTGGCAAAGATTTTTGGGAAACCGAAACAGCTTTCAGAAGTGAAAATGAAAAGAAATCGAAATAAATAATCCAAGTTGTTTACATATATTTATTTATTTATATTCTCCAAGTTTTCAATGTTGCACTAGCTCTACATCACATTAATTAAAAAATGATCTTACCTCTAAGATTATGACTTAGCAAGTTTTATACACCTAGAAGTACCATTAGCTACAGAGTTTACCTCCCCCTGTTACTCTTTGAAATTAATGCTGGAAACATAAGAAACATGCAGATTTAAGATTTTACAGTACAGTTCTTTGGTTGGGTATGAATTCTACAGTTAGAGAATGTGCTCTTGTATTTTACCCTCAGCAGTGGCAATACACAGCAAGAAGGATGATTCCTATGACATTCTGCAGGAGTAAGAATCTGTATCTTGGATTAACACGGCAAAATCGACATGCTTTGACAGACCCAGGATGAAAAATACTTTGGTTTTGTACTTGTGTCAATTAACACCATCTGAAATAAAACAGCAAGTACTTTCTTTGCAGATAGGACCTTTTCCCCAGTGCTACAGTGCTGGGAGGAGGGAGACAGAGTGGTGGAGCCATATACTAAACACTGCAAGACTTCAGAAACTGAACTTGGCATAGCAAGTTCAGTGTAACTTAAGGGATGGGGTAAGTGCTGCTGTAGAATGACCCAGAGTATTGAAATTCCGGATCTACTACAGGCATTGAATATTCTCTAGCTAGACACAGAGAGCCTGTGTATTTAACATTGGCACTTCATTCTGCAAGATTAAATCTCCCTCCTTCCCAGCTTTTGCCGTGAAAAAATTCAAATGACACTTCCGTAAAATAAAATTATATTCTTTAAAGTCTTAACGTGTGTGTTACACACACTCCACACCATTCTGGTATTTCTTTTAGAGTTAGGAAGTCCTAACATGTAGGATGAAACGATTAATGCTGTATGTTTAAAGTGTAGTAAGCAGTGCAAGGTGGCAAACACCCTTTGGAGCATTTCTACTGCATGGGGTGGAGTGGCTAAGACAAGAGAATAAAGTGGCACTCTGTCACAGTGCTAGCCACATCTGTCCTTTCATACAAAGATAAATATTTAAAAAATTGCTTCCAGAAATAATGATTTCATTAAAATCGGACTTCGACCTGAAGTGCATCTAAATAAAAAAATACTTGCTGACACAGTCAGCATGGCTCAGTTTGGTACACGAAGTGCTGGTGCTAATTCCTCTCACTCTAGAGCAATGGCGTCTAATTGTCACGTATCTCAAGACACAAAAATACACAATAACATAATGTAAGCACCAACCATCCTGCTCTTCTTGTGTTGGTATATTTTCACTTTGCCTCCTGTGGCAAGGTTACAAGGTACTCTGAAAAGCATGGGCTGACAAACATTGCTCTAGAACTAACACTGTATGAACCATACAAAATAAAAACATATGTAGTCACATTTAACTTTTAAACCCTGTACAACTCAAGTTAAACTTTTTCCATTAATACATTTTTAAACTGTAAACCACAATAGAGAGACAGGATAATTTTATGTATTTCTTTAGAATGTTAAGACTTTCCCTTCTTATCTGAAGATATGAACTTGTACTACAATAAGCAGAAATGTTTCTCCTTCAATTACCATTAACTGAAGTCAGGATACAGAATTTAAGTACTTGAAGACGAAGTCCACTGTCCCCAGGGCAGACAAGTGAACTACTTGAAAGAGATATTCCTCAATTACCAACAGGCTGCTAACACATGCCTAGAAGTTTCCCACAAAATAATAAATCTGTTCCTATAAATCAACACTGTGGGGTTTGGTCAATAATGGTAAAATTTAATTGGCAAGCTTCCATAATGCAATCATTTCTTCTCAAAGAATGGAACTGAGACCAGCATTTCACATGGACAAGTTGTCAAATAGCAGTGGGTTTTAGCTCCTGCTTAAGTTCTTAGGGATTCAGTTGTATAAATTTTTGGAGGCTGTTTCACATGGGAGGAAAAAAGGGGACTTGGTTTTGAGCTCAGCAGGAGCCAGCTGCTACTTAGCATACAGGCAAAAAGTTGTCAGAATTTTACAGTCTCTTGCTCTTGCAGCAGTAGCAGCTTCTCACAGCTGCTGAGCTCCTTCATGTATTCAAAATACACCTATGCTACAAAGAAAGACAACAGTACTTATCAACAGAAAAAACCCCTAATGGTGTAACAAACAGGATCCTGCCATGCTAAGCACTCCTTAAAGTCATTTTTCTCTCACAAAGCTACAAGCAACTTCCACTAATAAAGTTTCTTTTTTAAAAAATATTTAATTATTTTTTAATTAATAAATAAAATATGTTAAAACACTTAGGGTTTTTGCACTTATTACCCAAAAATGTATATACAAAAGCAGCCATATAAAAAAACCAGCAGTTGACTTTGTTCAGGTAAGAAGAACTGAAAATGTTTTTGGATCGCCAAAAGCCCAGATCCAAGTACTGAAGGCACCACAGTATTTAATCACTTTCTCAAAACACAGTAAGCTTCAAGCCTAAAGAGCAGTTAGACTGCCACTAAAAGATCACTACAGAACACAACAGCTCTAATCCTCAAAATTATTCTAATTTTCAGCCTGAATTTTTATTGCAGCCTGTTAATTCTTTTGCAAACATTACCTTTAATATTGGGAAAGCCTGCCTCTCTTTTCAGTTCTCAACCTGATACATACATTTCCTGTGTATGTATGTGCACAGGCAGAGAAAGAGAGATGGCAATCATACCATACCATGGTATCCTATCAAAAGATAAGTTCACTGTATTGTCCATTCACCCTTCTTGAACATAAGTGACCAAGACATTGTGTAATCTGTTTCAAGACTGTAAATAAAAGCAACAGCTCTCCTTCTCAGCTACACAGATGTCCATTACAACTGCTGTAAGAAACATAATTTTACATTTGTGTCTGCTAGGTCCAGCAAAGTGCAATATATAGAGGGTGTATTCAAGTTACATCAATTTTATTTCCCTCTTTTTGAGCAAGATAAATTTGAAAAATAAGTTATTAAATTACATTGCATCCAGCACATCAGGTTCCACTGTCTTGTAGATTTTGCTTAGAAAGACTTCCACCTTATCATCACCCAAGTGACACATGTCCAGGATGCAGACAACATGTTTGCCATCTAGATCCATCGCTGCTTTTACAATTTCATCTGGAAGTTAAGAAAAGGTGTTTTAATATACATACAGTAAAAAGGTATACTGGATTGACACTGTTTTCGATGCAGTAATGTGTGTATGTTCAACCTTCTTTCAATGAAAAACCTCACTCTAACTATTAAATGCTGGCTTACTGGGGTTTGGGTTTTGGTTTTTTGGTAGAATTTTACTAGTAAATTTAATTCCTAGAAATGACAGTGATCCAGAACCTGGATACAGAAAGGCTGAAACATACATTCCTTAACCATTAGTGATTCTCAGGTCCCACAGTATTATTCAAGGAAAGGTAAAGATGCATTTAAATAAAATCAGGTCTGTCTATATAACCATGAAGGAAAATATGATAATTACACAGCACTTTACAGTATGACACACATTAACAGCGTTCACCGTATTTGTTGTGAGGTGCTAGTAATTAGAAACATAATCTGAAGGAAAATAATTCAATAGCAGGCAAACAATTCCATTTACAGGCGTTTTAGGTTGTGTTAAAGCAGATGTTCAAAGTGACATCAATGAAACGGATTGGCAGAGTGACTGTTATTCTACTCTATTTCAAAGCAGATCAAGCCAAATATTCACATGTTCAGCCACACATCCTTGCTTCTATGTCAGTATAATTTTGCATCAACAAGTAACTGCAAATACTATCTAGGTCACTCAGGAGTTAGTAAAATACTATCTTCAGAGTATGAGAACAGCTCTGGTAAAAACTGCCTTGGAAGTTCGATATTACATCTGTTTACTGAAGGTGGTCACACAGAATTCATGCATCTTCCACTGAAGACGTGAACATGCCTGACTTACAGCAGAGATTTCTATAGAGGATTAATGCTTGTATTCAAAGATAAAACAAGAATCGAAACATGAGTAACGTCAGTGAAAGCCAGACTCACCTGAAAGTGGAAACATGTCAGGAAGCCTTCCATTGCTGCTGGTTGTCTGAAAACTCGCAGAGATGTAACTCATACAAGACAATAACATATCATTTTGAATGTCTTCTAGTTGAAATAAGTGCGGATCATCAGGACAAAACAGTGGAAGAAATGCAACATCTATTGCTACATCGTGGTTTATACCTGTTGAAAAAAAAAATTAAGTTCTTCAGCACATTAGCAACTTCATGCACTTTGTTCTTTTACCATTAAGTGATAACTGACACCTGAAAATACATTTCAAGATATATATTATATATATTTATACAGAAGCACATTCAAATTGATATGATGTTATAACATACTGTGATTTAAGGCTAACTGTTGTTAGCTTAGAAAACATTAAACCAACACTGGAAGCCATTTCATACTCCCTTTTAACTTTATCACTGATACAAGGGTAGAGAAATTAATTTTCCAACCAGTGTATCTATGCAGTATGTGGTGCAGTACTTGTGCTACTTTCATCTTGAATATTATATTGCAAATTGCAAGCCTCAGGATTCTAATGACTGTAAATATTCAAACACCTTCTTTGCAAATCTCCCTTAGCAAATAATGGAAACTTCTAAATTATGGGAACTTCACATGAGCATTGTTATGCTAGGCAATTTCTTTCTCTTAATGTGGAAAAAAAAAAAAAATCAAACAGGTTAACATCCCACAGTAATGTTAACAGCTACACATCAACTTGCATATTTATATTCTAACAAACAAAGATCAGTCAACTGACACTCTGTGCTAAACAGAAGCTCCTGAGAGCAATCGGTGAATACAGCTGAAATACAGCCATTCATTTTCTAGCATGAAATAAAGGCACTTTAGGAGCAACAGTACTCAAAAAAAACCAAAATAAAAACACAACTCAATGAGAATAAGGCTCAAAAGAAGCATTTGTGGTTGTCCTTCTCCCTTTAAGAACACTAACTTGCTTCTGTTGAATACCTCCCCAGCAGGAAAGTCAGCTGACAATCAAGTACAATTGAATAATTTACCTGATTATGTCAGATTGGTTGAACTAGTGAGCAGGACCTACCTCTAACTGTAATAACAGCTTGAGGACTACAGACATTCTTCAAGTGATACGCATAAACCATCAAAAATATAAACTATAGGAAAACAGATACTAGAAATAAGATATTCAGTCATTTCATTTAAAGGTATTTTTAATGAGAATTACAGCTTTCTGTTAAAAAATTATACTAAGTCAGGACTCTAACAGAAATCTAAAATGTCAATCATCTTTTTAAACGTCAAGAAATACTCAGAACCAACTGATTAATTTTGAGAAATCCATTCAGTTTCTGACAAATCTTCAAGTCATTCTCAAGTGAATGAAGTAAAGAGTTAAGAGCTCATACCGCTTTTGCCTAACCATTTTTAGAGGCTGAGCTACCAAATACTTACCCAGGACTGTCACTTCATAATACCCAAGGCCACTAGCACTTTTAAAGTCACTGATATTTTTATGTGTTCTGGTTTCTTTTGGCTGGTGCACTGCTGCATGAAGGTTGTACTGTTGCATAAGCAAGTCTCTGTGCACATAATCAAATTTACGTGGGATGCTTTCTGGGAAAATCATGCTGTGATGCAAATATTTCATTAACTTGTCTTTCACTTGTGCCCACAGGTCACTCTGCCACAAACCATAAGTTCTTCCAGCCTCTTCAGTTTCAAGTATATCACTCATTCCTTCTTGGTCTATTACAAACAGAGAGAACATTTAATTGCCTATAGGCGCATAGAATCATATTGCTTCTCTGCTAGATGAGAAATACTTTCATTAGAACTTTTCAATTATGAAGACATGGCAGAATGTTCAAAACGTACAACACAACAAATTAAACTAGGGTTGGAACATGGACAAACTGGTAACCTTAGAGGCTAGACTAGTAGTAAAAATGCATTTCATCACATGAAGAGCATCACTGTGGCTTGTTTTTGGCAAGCACAAAACTTTTTTAATGAACACCATGAAAACAAGTTTAAAATGCACACAAATGAAGGTAAACTTTCCCATCCCTTGCACAGTAACTATATGTTTACATTGAGATTATGCTACCTTTACAATTTCTTGCTATATATACAGGCAATGATAGCTTCATTCTTCTTTCCTATTACATGCAACATGGAGATTGTTAATGGTAACTGTGTTAATATAACCATCACTTCCAGTTTGAAGACAAGTGTTAAACCCCGCTTTTTGAGCTTATGAGAAAGCTCATTCCAAAATATTCCCAGTATAGCCTTGCACCTCCTCCATCTTCTGTGAAACAACTTTTCATCACATAGCCTTCTCTACGAACATTCGCATTTTTACTTCCTTTTAGTGTCATAATTGCTATGATGCTCAAAAAGGAAGAAACCAGAATGTAGTACACAAACTTTATACAACATACACAAGAACATTCAACAAAGAACAAGTCTTGCTGCATTCAATTAGACAACAAAGGACCATGAATTTAAAGAAAAATGACACTGCTACTGAAATGGAAAGTGTGTTCTGGATTGCATAAAGCAGTATTTTTCTCACAAAACTGGAATTCATCATATAAGATAATGTGGCACATGAAAGCTGCTACATGAAGAAACATTTTAATCACCATTTTACTTGAAGAATTACAGTATTCTCTACAAGCACAAAGAAGTAATATACATTAGGCAAATAAAGTACAAAAAAGTTTCAGAATATAAGTAGTGGGATTAAAAACCACCCTTCTCTTTCTAAAATTTCAATCATAACTTCACTTTTCTCCCTCAATATATAATTGACAGCATAATCTGTGTGTCCTGCTTGTACACTCATTAACTTAGCATAAACATGTGTAATCAGGAGAGCACAGTAAAAAAAGCCACCACCGGTTATTTAAACAATATGATGCTGGAATCTTTAACAATCTGACTGCAGCTTAGAGAAAAATAAAGCAAATGTTTGAATTCCTCTAGCTACAGAGAGCCTCTTGGCAGCAAAGGCTAGTTTCTGCTTTAAACCAATTAAAAACATAAAAATGGTGATGGTGAACATAGAAACACATGATTTCCCACCAAAAGCAACTGAGATGAACCCTATGTTCATCTCAGTTCAGTTAGCAGAAGGATTTTTTTTTAAACCTACTGTATACTTATAGTATACAGTAGATGTTTCTTCTTGTAAAAAATTAGAAGTTTGGTTGTCAGCCTACACCATTACTATAAAGTTTCTTTCTTGCAAATACTTTTGCTAGTAAACTTGAGTCAGTGCATTTGTACTTCAGTTACTCATGTTATCTTACAGCACTCTTAGTTCTTCTTTGTAACTCTTGCAAAAAATAGTACCTGGAGTAAACAAAATTCCAGTGAATGAACCATATTCCAATACTGCATCCTGCCTCAAGATATTTCAGTGTTTAAAAAGACACTAATAATTTGTTTTGGATATCTCCATTAGCTCTTTTTGCACACCTACCCAATGACTGCTAAAAAAGTGTTAGTTTGATGCAGGCTGCTATGATACGAAGAACAAAGTGTCAGCACTGCTATACATAGCTATAAAGGAAGGAGGGAGGGAAATTTCATGTTCCCATAAATAGCTTCTAAAGGCAGTTTCCTTTGCTGGTATTTAGAAAAAAACAGAGCTCTACCTGGGACCATGGTAACAATGCTACGAAGCTCAAAGTAGAACTTCTCCATTTTATAGAGCACCTATGACCTGAACTTCCAAAATCTGAAAGAACACAGCATGGAAGCATTCAAAAACCGTGTAGATGAAGCCCTTGATGATATGGTCTTGGCAGTCCCGAGGTAACGGTTGGACTTGATGAACTTCAAGGTCTTTTCCAACCCAGTTAATTCTGACTTTGATACATATGCCATACTTAATAGGCTTGTTAAGCAAAATATAAACATACTGTTATTTAGATAAAACTAGCATCAGATAAACACTACTTTATATAAGACTAATAAATATTGCCAGGAGGACTGACGTTATGTGAGAAAAATATGTGCATATGTTTAGTAGCTACATTTACTAACATATTCATATAATTACTGCATACTTACATTAGATGAGAGACTGATTAATTTATTTTGGCCTACACTCAAAATATCAGCCAACCGAAGTTATATAGGGTTTCACATGCAGTGAGGAAATATCAGTGGAAAAGTCTAAGAATAAAACCATCTAAAGATATCTGTATTTTAGATACAGGTATCTAAATAAAGGAATCTAAATATAAGTACCTAATGCAAGATTTCTTTAGGACACATAAAAAATGAAGCATGTATTTCACTGGTAATATTCCCATTCTTTTTTTTTTGTTGAAAACCAGCCTTTTAAAATAAACAGCATACATGCATTCATTTTATGAAATCTCGATGGTACCACAACAATTCTAGAGAGAGTAATAGCATACTAAAATAAACACTACAGCTACCAGAAATTCCTCTAAAAATCATTTCAGGTGAAAACACTCAATCTGATTTCTTGGTTTTAAAAGCTATAAGAAATTTCACTGAATACTAACAACTAATAAAGCAATTAATTATCAAAGTTTCTTACAGATCTCTTAATTCTGAAGAACAGATCTCAACGTACCACCTGAGGCTGCTCTTTTTCTGGAATAAATCTTCACTTTAAACAGTTACTTGTACAATTTTTTCTCCAATTTGGAAGTTTCCTCATCACTTCAGTCTCTGAATATATTAAACATTTAGGAAAATTAACTAATCTCTACTGCTTTAAAGCAGCACAATGGAGTAGATCATCATCAAAAGGCTACAAGGACAACCTATTGTGGTCATTAATAAATGAACTGCTGCCTTGCCAAAAATAAAAGATGGACAACATTACATATAATATAGTGATACACATAAATAAATTGGCAGATGTTAATGTTGGGACAGATGCTAGGAGTAGACAAACTTTCAGATAAAATTACATGACTCAGAGTATATTCAGTCAGCTTTGAAAAGAGGAAAACATGTCAAAATATTTGTATGAAATAAGAACCAGACCAAGCTGCACATACTGACAACTGACAAATTAAGACTTTTTCTTCATCCAAAATAGATATGAAGAAATTAACTACATAGAACACAAGTTTATTTTTCAATTGCAGAGGAAGAGAGAAAAAAATTAAAAATAACTTAGAAAAATCCCTAAACCAAACGCCATTCTTATTACTGGGTTGTAATAAGAATGTTTCATCTATTTCTTTCCCACATCTTGTATTTATCTTTTTAATCAGGTGCTCACAAAGCTCTGGGGCTACCTACCCTGAGAGAGACAATTTTATCATATGTAGATCACTACAGCAAGAAAACTGTGAACAGAAAATATAAGGTCTGATGCTACCAAGTGCTTCAGAGGTATAAAACTAACTTAAAATTTGTATAAAGCCCATGCTATCCTTCCAGCCATCCTTTAGAACACATCAGGGACATGACTGAGCAGAATAGCATTAACAATACTTTGCTATAGTGGCTCCCTAGAGGTTGATGCAGCCAGATGTACAGAAGAACTGTCTCAACAAACAAATGTTATATGGACATCCCTGCTGCCTGTTTTGGAGCTAAAGAGAAGAACTAAACTTAAACCTCCTAAGGTTAATATAACAACTATTTGCAACATACCTGTGGAATGCTGTGAACTGTCTGACAGAGTCTGTCTATTTTCATCTTGCACAATATCTTCATGTTGAAACTCATCCAAGCTACAAAAAGAAAGTTATAGCATATGCATTTAAAACCTATTTAACCTCAAACGCTATGCAGCATAAGTTCAAACTCTGACAAATTTCTAGTGATAAATAATACAAGCTCAAATGAGTGAGCACTAGTACCTGGTTTCATATTATGAGACATGTAATACAGCAGCTTAACATGAGACCTACCACACTCAGTAAACCAGTTTGGAAAAGCTTAGGACAAGAACTACTTATTTCTTTGCTTTATGAAGCAGATAAGAGTGTGGTTTACATCATTCTACGACGATTCAAGGAATCATCATAGATTTATACCCAAAAACCAGTGTTTACACTCAAAAAACCAGTGTTTGTTGCCCTCTACTGGGCACCTCCTGGAAAAAGCATGTTTCACTAAAATCTGAACATCACAGATGGCCAACAGGTTTATGATTTAATTCTAAAACACAGATGCACAGGACGCTGCTGCACTTTCATAGCAGAACCCTTCAGTAGTCAAAACTGAAGCATGAATGGAGCCATGTCACTGCTCCGGAATCCAAAAAGATACAGAAATTCCAAATACATATTTTCCTTTGGACATACGACCCTGTTGTAACAACAATCAGTTAAATCAAGCAAACTAGATTTTTGTTCTACTTTGTTTTTTGAATCACAAAATTTTGAACTAATGGTAAGCAACTAGTATCTAACCATCTCTAACTAACTACCTAGGATATCATGCAGGAGAAAAATGTAACAGATACTCTGCAGCCAGATCATGCTAAAATAAGCTCTTAAACCCACTTATTCCTTTTTTCTTTGCTGCATTCCTGTTGTAATAAACTCACCACGATGCCTGAATAAACTTAGAAAAAAAAAAAACAACCCAGTGTTTCAGAATATAATAATTCAATATATTTGAACTAGAATCAGTGCAAAGGAAGTGAATAAAAAATATGAAACTCCCCTGATCTGTTCTTCCATTTCACTTCCATACTGGTTCCTGACCTGTAAAAGTTTAACTTCAAGTATCTGTTCATCATTGCAATTACTTAATATAACTAACTTCATATGACTTACCCAAGTTTTCTTCTTGCAGACCGTGTGAAATAGTGGTGAGATGATATAGGAGTAACGGATGCACTTCTCCTTAAAGTAGGAAATTCATCATTATTTTACAGTGTTTATTTAAATGGAAATACACCAAGCAAAGAACATATATGTTCTTCTTCCAGGCAGAACTAACCTAAGATGCTCAAATGCTGGAATTTTTCTTACACAATGGAAATCGACTAACAAGTTTACTGTAACACTGACAAGACAGGACTTCCGTTCACCAGGGTTTTCTTAAGTTTTCATTCAATCCTAATTGTAATTCATCTCATTTTCTCTCAAAATATTCTCAACACCCACCCTCTTCCCACATTATGACTTTTGGATGTGAAAATTCAAGAAAAATATCCCCTTTAGGGCATGAGAAATCCACTACAATAAAAATAAACAAAAATTGAAATGTGACTGGCTAGATTTTTGCAGCATTAAATCTGTAAAAGACACACCAGGCTTTTAATGCTAAGTATAATATTTTGCACAAACGTTGCAACAAAGGGCAATCTTACACAAGCAGGTATTTTACTCTGGAGTCTAATAGTGTTGCATGAGGCAAATTACTTTGTCTTATTCTGTTTCCTTATATTGGAATGGTATCCTTTGTCTGTGTCTGACTAGATGGAATACAGTTTCATTAAATCCCATCACAAGCAGAGCCACAGTATTACAAGTTATTTTGAGCTGTTAGGTACCTTAGTACATGATCACCATCTATTTGCCTTTCTGACAGCAAGTAACAGCTACATGCAGGATAGAAAAGAGTATGTCTGAAACTAAGGAACAGGTATATCAGATCCTGATTTTGTCTTATCAGTGAAGGAATCTTTTTTCCTCACACCACTTAAACCTTTGCTTGTTCCAAGTCTATGTTACTAAACTACATAGGGTTCAAGTATTAACTACTTTTATTTCAAATCTGTGAGATTAACAACAAAGTAGCACACATATTAATCAGAAGTGAGTTGTGCAACCCAAACACCTGCTTTAATCAAGCCTTCATTAGCCCTAACAGCGCAATTGTCATCCCCTGATGCTAGGAAAAGTACCTAACTGCCCTTTAAACTGTTTATGCTTTCAGAGCTTTCTTATATATTTTTCTGTGGCCTGTGCTCTGAATTAACTTCTGTAAACACTTTTTAGAAGATATTATTACTAGATATTTATGAAGAGAGCTTACTGTGGTGCATCTGTATTTAACCTGCGTGGCATCTTTCTCTTGACTGAACTCTTTTGTGACAGCAGAGCTTGGTGATGATGTTTTTCCCCAGGAGTGTACTGTGACTCCAGAAAAGACTTAACTTCTTTATTCTGAAGGTTGGTGCTTTTTTCCTTGTGAACAGAATCTTCTTTGGATGCAGCAGAACTTTCAAGGGACTGAGAATTATCTTTCTGCAACAACAGTTAATTGTTTAAGAGTTTCAAAGCACTTAAAGTTGCTTCTAACTAAAAAACCTGCAAGTTTCAAAATAACTTTTAAAGGAACATTTTACCCTGCTTTGTGAAAGTCATGTTATATCTAGCAGAAATTATCTTCTAATCATGTTAATAAGATAAATTCTGTCTAAAAAGTTGACAGTGAGCATGTAACAGTAGTTGCCGCTTCCACATTCTAATTTGCTTAGGTTATCCAGTCAAACTAGAAACTTCTAGTTACACAGTTCTGAGTTTGAACTGTGGAGGAATGCCGTAACACTTTCAGAAAAACACCAGATCATTGCTTTTTAAAAGTTCTAAATTATTACTTTTGAGAATGTTGCTCTCAAAACAGCAAATAATGTTAATCAAGAAACAATGTAATGAGGTTCTCAAATGAACTCAAATGCAAAATTCTCCACGCTAGTTATGATCATAGATGCTTAAGTGCTATAGTATTAATCCCAAACACTGTACCTGAGCAAGTTCCACTCCTGAGGCTTCTTCAGTCACATTGATACAGCTGATGTACCTTATGGCACTAATTATTCCCTGAACAGCAATGCGCTTGTGTTCTCTGTAGTGCAAGTCTTCAATCTCTTTCCCTGTTTCACCTATAGCTTTCAAAACAGATTCAACTGGAAAAAAAAATAATTTTTGAAGAAATACAGTATCAAAATATCTGAATGCAAGACTCAAAAGAAAGTTTGTTACTAAATACTAAATTGATTTAAAAAATTCATGTTTCTTAATAATTTTAAATCTTTAAAGATATTTGAGGATATGATACCTTTATTGTTTTTACAGTACTTCAAAAAGTTATTTGGAGGTCGTGGAAAAGGGTAATAGCCACCAATGACAGCTTTCTCCATTTGATCAACTTCGTTTTGTGTTTTAGTCCACTGAATGAAGTTTCTTACTTTGGTATCCTTGGTGTATGGTTGGCCCCTGTGCCACCCTTTTAAAACAAAAATAATTCAATATCAAAACCAAAGCAGGTGATTGTCACCTGTTCTCATCCTGAAACTATCCTGAACACTATGTAGAAAAAAAAACAGATTAAGAAAATCTGAACTACAGAATACAAAAGACATCTTTCTACCAATTAACAGTGTCTTATTAAATTAACGGTGTCTGTAACATTGCCTGTGACATTGACTAGCAGTATCTGGCATACAGTATCACAATACCATAAAGAGTACCGTTAACTGCAGACAGTAGTATTGAAAACAGACTACCAGAAGGAATGCTCCTTCAGCATCATGCAGCACCACATCTTTTTTCCACTGAGAAAGAAGAAACATAATAGCTCTCCAAATACTTTGTGAAAAAGATTAGCTAAGATAAATTTAGGACAACTATATCCTTTTTTGTTTGTTTGTTTTTCTAGTAAGGAAATATGTAAGCCAGAAAAGCTGCAAGTGTTGATGTTTTTAAGGAAACGGTAATCTGCATTGCTACATTATCAAAGGATTAAGATGGCCTGAAAGAATTAGTAAACATATGACTTAACCCAATAATACTTTGATACTTTTTATAAGATATATCCATTAATGCCTCACAAGAATGCAATTTTCTTTTTTCTGTTTGCAGTGGTATTTCATCATGCCTGACAGGGAAGCCAATGCTATGCATTGATTATTTTGTTGTAAAATTAAAATATCCTTTTCAAAGAAATAAGATGAAAACTACGTCAAACTAAAACTAGTTTAAATTACCTGTAATGAATATTTGACTTTCATTTGAAGTTGTAAGGTAAACTGTGCTGGAAGGATTCTCAGTGAGGTCCCGTACCACTCTCATCTGTGTACACACCAAATATGTCACTGGAGAAAAAAAACCAAGAAAACCAAAAAAGCCTTTCAGGCTTTTTTCCTGGTATTTCATTGATTTCAGAATGTTAAGACTGGTACACACTGGATTAATTTTATTAAGTGCTCTAAACAAGACATTTTACTTTTTGAGCCAATAAATGCTTCAGCACAAATTGAGCTTCTGTTATAAATTATAATATGGAGATGTAATTAAATTGTCAGTTTAAGAACTGTGTAAGGAAATTTCAGCATACATATTAGGACTAAAACATGAGATACTTCATCAATCAGGTAGGATATCCATGAAAGAAGTAGTCAATATGAATATTAAATAGCTGTTTTTCCTAAGAATAAAAAGCATAAAACCATGGAAAGCACAAGAAATCATGACATGCCACTGCAAAACTTCAGCATAGAGTACAAACTCACTCTTGTTAATAACTCACTTTATCACTGGAATGTCATTCTTTGCCATTTCCCCAGAACACTCAAGATGAATAAAGCCCTAATCTTAACAGGGTTGTGCAGCTGGTCCTGCGTTATATGACATAAAAATGCACATGACATCAACCAGTGTTAATGGAAGAATCTTGGAGGAGAAGAGAAAGATGGCAAAAAGAAATATTTAAAGTTCCTTTAAGATACTTAATTAAGGATTCCCCAGTTTGAAATACATCATTATTAGCTCACATGTAATAACTAACACAGCTTGGTGATGACTGCTTTTTGGCCAAAAAATATTTATTCAAAGAAATTAAGCTTTTCCACTTTCACCTCTCTCTTCTCTGCCAATCCTCTTAAATTATTCCTGTTAAAAAATTACTTATTTACAGGGCAAAAGGAGTAAAGATTTGACCAGCTGCCTCCTTTATTTGCCTCTGATGCAAGAGATGTTGCCCCAAGTGGTTCACTTAAGTTTCTGTTTGAAATTTATGAGATCATATGAGCCCCAAGCCCAGCTGGCCATCTGTTTGTTTAGAGTAACTGGCAGATTCCAATATGATAAGAGTTTCACTTTATCTCTAAATTTTTATTTCTGATTAGCTATTTTCTCTTTAAGGAGCTAAACCATGGCATTTTTGTATTCAGTGGCAATTATACTCAGAATATGAAATTAGCAACCCACTAGAAAAACACTATAAATAATTATTAATAAGCATTATAGAGATGAATACTTGGGTGAATATGCTCAAACACTTCTGGTTGAGAAGTTGCAAATAATTCCAGTATGAACGGTTGGTCTGAGGTCCCATCAATGGCATGCGCCCAACGATAGAGCCAGAAGTCTTCACCATGTTCTATATAAACAAATATTAAGAAAAACGTATAAACATTTATTCACAAAGTTAAATATTGTTTGATAAATTCCAAAAGTTATATTCATAGAAAAACCTTTCTTTCTTGCTCGTTCAGCCCTTCCTACGAATGTCACAAGACCAATAACATCACAGGAATGATTGTTTGGTAAGCCATCCAGTTCCGACCTAAAACCAAAAGAGAACAAAACCATGAGTACTTGTCAAGAACAAAACATAAAGCTTTCTCAAGCACTTATCAAAAAACATTTCCAACTAACATTCAGTGTAAGGTAGTAAAACTAAAGTTCAAGCTTGAGAGACAACAAAACTGTATTTTACCTTGTGATAAATCGATATTTAACTTCAGGTAATCCCCATTCTGGCTTAACCATTTCTTCTGGAATAATAGTTATTTTAGTAGGAGGATCTCGAACATTAAGGCTGATTTCTGAGAATTAAAAAAAAAAAAAAAAAAAAGTCAGTAACATTCAAGTCATGAATGGAAATTAAAACAAACAAAATCTGCAAAAAAACAGGGGTCAAGTTTCTTAAATGAAGTATTCCAACTGTGTCTCACCGTTTGTGAAATTATGAATCAATTCCTCTATTTTATGTTTTCATCAAAATAAAGCAAGGCATTCAGGTACAGCATCCAACAGTGCAATTTTATAATCTGAGCAATGTTAAACTTTCCAATTCCCTACATGAGCCCATGAGTCTGATCCAGCCAGATATTTAAAAGACCAGGAAGAGAAACTAGTACTACAATACTTATTAGATATAGAGTACTTTTTATGCAAGCTTCATTCTCAAACATGACCAAGATTTAAAATTGACTTGGAGACAATGAAGTAAAACAGGAGATAGAACTAGGAGATACGAACTTCCACATCTGATACCAGTTCAGGTAGTTATTAATATGATAGAAATATACCCTGACCATAGAGGAGAACAAAAAGTCTTTCATGTCTTTCAAGGTCTGTCTCTCTATAGCACCTGAAGATTTTGATCAATTAAGCAGACTGTTTAGACATTTAATAACAAAATGGTGGCGCACTGGGTGAAGCAAAGGGTTCTGCAACCAGATAAAAAATACAGGAAGAATGGCTTCAGCATCTAGAATACAGAATGCGGGTCTCTACTGTCTCCCTCATAACAAGAGTAATATTGCTGGTACGAAAAATACAGATTCTGATGAAGCTTCTACAAGATGATTTGATTTGGGTAAAGGGTTATTCAAATAATGTACCTGGAAAAGTAATTAAATAGGTATAAAATATGTATACAATATATAATTATATCAGTGTTTCACAATAGCAATGCAGTATTAGGAAGGCATTAGACTTGAAATCAGACCCTCTACTTAAGAATTTTCTTTTTGGATATTGCTTTCTAGCAATGTATTTGGAGAACAATCGTGGTTTTCATATGGTGTTTTAAGACAGTATCTTAGAGATAATTTCTGAAAACAAAACTTCCCCATGCATCAAAACTATTTACCAATTGTTTTGTCATTTTGAGATTAGAAAAAAGCTATATACTCAAGACTATATCCTGGGATGATTCAGAAGCTAAGGTCAGCCCAGGCTATTCAAAACAGTAGTGTTCATCAGTACCACATGGATTTTGTGATTTGTAAAATGCACACATCGTCTAGCAGTGAAATTCACGGTGTTGGGACTACCTATATAAGCTTCAAACATTTTAGGTCCTGAAACAGCACTTTTCAGCATGTCATATAATGCTGCAGCTGCAAACAGAAGCAAGCAATGCAGAATTTGATTCACAGAAATCTTGCAAGAACTCTTGATTTGGAAAGTCCTTTCCGTTGTGGCCTTGTCAACCCTCCAGATATGTTTTACAGCTTTTACAGGTGAATACTGGAATCTGATGGAATCACAAATTGGAAACAGATGATGGAAAATGTACTTGTTACTTAAGTAACTGACTGCCTTAACTAGCTAGCTGAAGAACTTTTGGAGCACGCATTGTGTACCCTTAAAAAAACCTGAAACATTGCCCCATATTGGGCATATACAGAGATCCTTCTATTAGTGGAGTAACTAGTGAGACATTAAATAGCACTTCATCTGAACAAAAAAAACCCCAAACCCACGCACCAGGAGTTGCCTAAAATCAATTTTAGAACTTCTCTAGAAGTTTTTTATGGATATTCTGTTCTCTTTAGATCCTCCCCTTACAGGATAAAGGCATAAGATCCATTAACGCATGATGTTATGTGCTTTTCTAAGTTTATAATACGACAAAATTCTGAGCTTTGTGCTGAGAAAAGAAATAAGATACTGTACATACATTTATACGAACCAAGGATTAGTGATTTTACAGTTTATTCATGGTCTTAAAATACACCATGGCACTTTACTATAGACTGTCTTCCAGTTCTTCCATTACATATCTATTACCATTTACAGCCCACTTGCCTACTTTTCCATTGTGATGTCTTGTTAGCATTTCTACCCCAATAATGCTTGCAGAAATCCCAGTCATTAAAACAAAGTGATATTTGCCCAAACAGAAAGTCACCTCATGACATTTTATTCTGTCCTTTCTCCATAGAAAGGTTTTGTGGCAATTATAATTATTTTCAGGGCTGGTTTATAATCATCAACAGTTTCCCTCACAAACTTCCATTCCTGGCTAAACATTTTTCTTCTACCAACTCATCACAAACACTTCAAACATTAAGATCTGCTTTTAAGGCAAAGACACGTTAGATAGAGAATACAGTGCCTCTAACTGGGAAAATAGTTTGGTTTTGTGCACTGTAGCAACTACATTAAGAAACTGTCATTATTCATAAGATATATATACATATACATCCTTCATTAACATGCATATATATTTGTTTATTTAAAAGAAGTTGTTTGAATTTTCTGAATGTTGCCTGTCATTTTTTCCAAGTAAGAAAGCAAAAAAAAAAAAAAAACTCATGTTCACTGAAGGAAAAAACCAAAAAGTTGACCAAATCCCATTTGAAAAGGCTATTATTGTCATATTGCAGCACTTTTATTTCCGTAGCACAGCTCCTTTGATATCTGTCACATTAAACAGCTGCAAGCAAGAAAATACCTTCTCATAGCTGAGAAATATTAGTCATAATTGCACTGCCATGGCGCTGCTGTTTCAGCACAGAAAGCAGTCATCAATGCAACTTCTTATCTAGTGGGGCTTGGCAGATACTCTGGGCCTTGACCATATACACTAAAATCTAAAGTCAGATCAGTGACGCAGAAGAATGTGCGAGCCGTGCACAAATATCTGTATTATTAAACAGGAAGTAGAATCACATTAAAATTCAGTGTCAGAGGCCTGTCTTTATGATGCAAATACCTGACATCAGGGATTAGTTTTTTATTTATTTTTAAATAGAAGTTTTAACTAACTGTGGCAATAAACTTTGTATACATGATCCAAATATGAACCAAGGAACAATAAGAACTTGGATACTAAGACACCTTTCAGAGCTAATATTTAAGGATATATACCTTATCAATTAGTCTCAGCAATGGTTCACTTTATTTCTGTGCAGAGCTTCCTTTTTACTGCTATACTTAATTGAATCAAAACAGGTTTCTCTGATACTTACCAATTGTAGCAAATCTCTTCATCTGTGAATCCCCTGGGGTTGGCTTTGTTTTAAATGGGTAACTGGTTTTGACAGCGTACTGTTCAAGAAGTAATACTGTGCCAACCTTCATACTGTTATACCATTCAGGACACAATGAGTTCCACAAAACCATTGACATCATGCCTGAACCATCAGCAACTTCAAAGTAAGCCTAAAGAAAAGAGAGACAAATACATTCATATCTTATATATCATTCTGGTACGTATTTATTTTATATAATGCATCAGCTACTTGACTTATGAACAACTTCTCTGATGATTACAGATGGATACAGAGTATGTTCCAAAACTTGCATTGAATACTAGAGTTGAAGAAATCCCTAATTTCCACAAAAGAATTCTTCCACAACTATTCCAGTCCGAACTCTTCTCTTTCCAGTGCTCAGTAATGGTAGGAGACACCAGTTTCACTCTGTGGTTTTTTGGAGAAGGTTGTGGCAATAGCATATACAAGAAACAATACTGAAAACATTCTTCTTTGTCAAAGAGAATACTGTATTTGGAGTAATATTTCAAAATATCCATGAAGGAAGTTGAAATGTTGCAGGATTATTTGCTAAACATTCTTGATCAAAACACTATACAAGCCTGATTTTGAAGAAAAAACCCACAACCTACCAAAACACAAACTCCTAAAATAACCTGCATCGCAAACCACAACATTTTCATTGAAGTGTGTCTCATGACAAAGATTTATACCAGTTGTTGGGTTTTTTTTTTAAACTGGGTGAACTTTGAATCCATAACTGAGGAGATCACTAACCAGTGAGAGATTTTTAAACACTTTTATAATGGTCTTAAAAGATAGTAATCCACTGAAAAAAGATCTCAGCCTTATCAAAATATTTCATTTTATCCATTCATCAGCCTCAATCATCTGCTTTTGTTCATACTACTATCTTTAATATATCACCATTCTATCACCTTATGTGTCTTTTCCCCTTGCTGTTTCTAAAGCCCTTTTTTCCTTATTCCAAGTTCAATACAGAGACTATACAAATCAACACTTGTTAGTTCATTCTAATATTCCTGATTAGTCATGAACCATTCATCCTTGAAAGTAAACCATTATAACACTGAATCTTTTGGTACCCATTTTTTTAATCTAATAATGATAATTCAGCACACAACACTATTTAAAGCAAAGAGCATGTAAAATCTGTCTCCTAACTTCTTGAGCTAAGCCAGCTCTGGGTGTTGATTCTACACCTAACACCAGGAAATATGACTAATGAACTGTCAAGGAAGTTTGAGTATCATCTAGACTCTCCTGAAAAGTACATCCAATAAAAAGATCCAGATTTACCTTCAAGTGCTTGGAATAAGAGAACACCACAGCCCTTCATTAAGATGCTTCATACCTCTCTCCCCCCATGGAAGAATCATATGAGTTACTGAAGCCCTTTGTAAAGTGCTGTCCTCCTGTACAGGGACTGGCTGGGATGGAGTTGATTTTCTTTGCATCAGCCTGCATGGTGCCATGTTTTAGATCCACGACTATAACAGTGTTGATAACACACCAATGTTATACTTGTTGCTGAACAGTGCTTGTACAGTGTCAAAGTCTTTGTTTCTCACTCTGCCACCCCAGCAAGTAAGCTATAGATGGGCAAGAGGCTGGGAGGTGACCTGAACTGACCTAGGGTATATTCCATGCCATGTAGCATTACGTTCAGATATAAAACAGGCTGCTAGTCTTCCCAGAGTACCCATTGTTCAGAGACTGGCTAGGCATTGGTCTACTTGAAAGGGCTCAGCATTTTAGTAAAAATAGCAAGTTTAATATAAAGTAGCTACAATATCATTCTTAACTTTATGTACTTGCTACATGGGAATAATGATTTCCAAATATCCTACAGCTATTTGTTCAAATGTTAACCAATGCATTTATCTCTCTTTACCTGATAAGGCATATCCATTTTTTTCTCTGGTTTTCCGTAGTACCTTAGTCTAGATTTGTGCAGGACTCTCACAAGAAGTGGGTGGTAGTGAACTCTGCTTCTCCAGGTCATTTCCAGCTGACCAAGAGAAGTCAGCTTGGAGACTAAGGTTAATGGGGGAAACAAAGAAAGAGAAAAAGACCAAAGTAGTATTTATGATTGAACATTTAAGTTTTCAGGAGTAAAGTACATAGATGAGGATGTCACATGTATTTTCTTAATGTCTGTAACATCTAAAAAGGGTTATTTTTTGATACTGCTCACCACGAGATCCTGTTCTGAGCTATCTGCAAACAGCATTATTTTGATTTGGTTTGGGTTTTTTCTGGTTTTAACTGAAAGAGAGCACTGTGACACAATTTAAATGACAAGGAAGCGTCATCAGATGACCAGAATAGCTAATGCAAAAGCTATAGTCCTTAGCCTACAAGAGCATCACACTCACGCAAAAGTCCCACTTATACCTCCCTCCTCACTTCGCTTCACAGGCCGGCCTCAGTCCCTCAACATTGACCACGTTTTGGGTGGCAGCTTCCAGGCGCAAGCACTAGTCCCACGGACAAGCCAAGGATGCTTTTGAGACCTCGGGAGCCTGGGTGCAAGCACCGTATGTTCAGTCAATGTTTTGGAAAGTTTAAAAAACCCTCTCCAAGTAACATGAACACGTAAACTGTGACACATGTATCACATTCATATGGCTGCCTACCGCAAGCGGAGGGTCACTTCGCAGCAGGGAGCTCAGCCCGGCGCACAAACAAGGCAACAACCGCACCTCCTCACCCCTGCGCTGCCTCGGGTTCCCACCTACACCGCCTTCCCCTGAAGCCGCCTCCTCGCCGCTTACCGTCGACGTCCACCTGTGCCGGGGGTTTCTCTGCCACCCACACGTCTCCGTATGGGTCCTCGTTGTTCCATAGCGGCAGGTAGAGAGTCAGTATTTAACTGCACCTCCCAAGAAGCTGCACCCGTTTCAAA
>JANHGB010046668.1:0-40238 GCA_026283785.1 Coracopsis vasa
CTCAGCAGTGTAGACCACAGAAGCTGTGTATGTGGAATACAGTTGTTGCTACTCTTGGGGAGTGCAGCGAAGCAAATAGTTGTGAAAGTGGACAGTTTTTGAAATTTGGGATTCTCTGAGCTATACCTGTGAGAGACTGATGCAGACCATCTGAAATCACTCTTTCCCATAACCCAAGTTGTTCCAAGCATATCTGAACTTGGGAAGAATTCTTTCCTCTGCAGGAACTGGAAACAGACTAGGCAAAACTCATGAAAGTCAACGACTTTATAGGCACGATGCTATGAAGTGCTTAAATTTTGAACCTGTGCAATTCAGGTCTTTCCTTGGAAGCTTTTTTTATTGATGCACTTTTCATAACTGAATGGGTTCAGTATCACAATGCAGTATCACTGCATTTGTTAAAAGAATCAATGCATAGAAGTCCAATTTTGAACAAGGGAAAGCTGTAGCTGTGCATACATAGTAGTTTGACAGTCTAAGCGTGCGTCATATGTCAGTCTGTTCTGATAGCAAGCATCATTGTTTGCTAGGTGATTAGTTTGGCTTCTATCTTGAATGCACATCTTATTATTTAAAGGTAATAGCTACTATTAAACATTCTCCTAATCACTGTTTCTGATTCCCTGATAGTATAGCAAGCAGCTCTGTAGTCCACTTAAAGTCATCTATGCTTTTTCTCCTTGATGTCAGTTCATGTATCATAATGAAAAAGAGGATGAGAAAAGCCTTGATAGCTTAATTTTTCTACTACTTTGTACTGAACAGTGCTTAAAAAGTTTTACAGGAGGGACAAAAAACCTAAAAAGCTTCTATGAAAACTTATTCCTTTATTTGCGCTGGATTTTTCTACTGGAATAACTGTATCAGGAAGGGACTTCAAGGGTCTTCGCTTGTAATCTCTTCTCCAACAGTAAGAATATATCTCGAATTTTAGGGAATTATTGTAATAAAAATCTTCAGATTTTTGCCATTGTTCTAACCTCTGGTAATGAAAATGTCCATTAAAGAGCAATGAATGTTTTAAATACGTATTCATGCTGTGCTTGAAATCCTGCCAATCATTTTCTAAACAAAGCCTTTAGCATTGATAGATACTCTTATTTTTCAAATCTTCAGTAATTTATACATGTCAAATTGAACCACTGCACAATACCTATATAGAGTAATAACATCTAAGTTTAGTGCTGTCTCTACACACAGCTCTCAGTATCTCTTTTGACAGCTGATAACAATCACATTGCCAGATATGTTTTTCACTGTATGCAGAATACAGGTCAGCTATTCTAATCATGGCTTCTCAGAACACAAATCCATTAACCTGTAGTAATAACCCTGCTGCAAAGACTCAACACAAACAATGCTGCATTATAAATGAGTTCGTGGCTGAACTGCATTTGAAAGGGCATTCTGAGTAAAGTTAAGAAAGTAATGTAGAAGAAAAATTAATGAAATTTAAGATGAGTTGCCTGCTGTCAAGGTACAACTGCTTACTGAAGTTTCTACTCAAGGAAAAATTAATTCCAACTGGAGTATTGCACTAATGTATGCATAAACTGTAAGCAATAGAGAATATTTTTGCTTCTTTCTTTCTGAAGATGTTTAGAAAATACTTTTGCAGGTTGCTTCAGTATCACTCAGTCTTGAAGAATTGAAGTGACACTTCATCATCAAGAGCCATGGAATAATTCTGGCATGATAAATGGTGGTGATGGCAAAGCTGATATTATCATAACACATCGGCCTTACTTTTTGGTAAAACATTCCACAGCAAACTTCAGCTAGCTGAGGTGAAAATCTGCTTTGCTTCTTGTTCTACTTCATTTCTTGAAATATGTGTTGCTTGTTTGGGTTTTTTTCCCTCCTACCTCTAGCATGCAGTGATTCTGCCTGTATAGATGTATGGCTTCTTGGAGGCAGATGATTGCTTTTTTTTCTTTAATTAGGTCTTCTGAGACCTAAAGGTAGTTTCTCTGACACACCTTCTAAGATTTTTCTGTAACATTTTGTCTCTTGCTATACATAGGATCATCTTTGGGGATGTGCTGAAATCTCTCTCTCACTTTTTTTTTTTCCCCCAACAAGTTCCTTGAAAACTGTTCAGTCCTCTCTTTCCATTGTTTAATGTTTTGATTTTTCTAGTCCACAACCTTTGAAAAACAACTGATTTAATCTCATTGGAATCAGGAGCTGAATTCAGTAAAATTAAGAAGTCATTTTGTAACCAGAGATTCTATTTTGAGCAGTTTGTTTCGTTATTAGTTTGGTACCAGTCTCATCTCAGACAAAGAGAATTGATAGATAATGGACATGTGGCTGATTTTGAGAACCACTAGATCTACAAGTTGATCTTTCCAAGTGGCTTTGTTGAGAATCAGCTGTCTGCAACAGCTATAGACTGAACGACACCTGAAAACCACTTGTGAAGCTTTTTAATCTTTCTGTCATCACAGAGACATTTGCTCATTCTTGAGAAGAATCCGTTCATGCAAAAAAATGGCCAAGGCCCATGTCGTCAGTGAAGGAGACGTGACGAACTTTGAACTTGAAATCAGTGCAAAGGGCCTGAAGTCTTCAGCATCTCAGACATGGAAGTAATAAAGAACCCATTTTTTCCCTTCCAAAGAGGATCAGTGTATTGGTAAAGGCATTTGCAATCACAGATACTAATGCAGATACACAGATACCAATGTAGGTAATACTAAACGCAGCATAATATTGGGTTAGCTTAGGTGCAACCTAAGGCCTCCGATAGCTTTCTTGTGAATTGTCTATTATGTTGTGAAAGCCTAATGAAAACATTGCTGGGATTGTTGTACAATTGCTCTAATGCTGATGTAAAAACATATAATTATGCTTAAAAAGAAATTCAGATCAGCATTCTGGCTCGTAGACAAGCATTCCTTATGTTGTGCAGGGAAGTGTACCATCTCATCAGCGATCACTTATTTATTACCTGTTGTGTGTTCTACAGTCAAGAAATTAATGTACCTGCCGTAAATACACCTATGCCAGGTCTTGGCTTCAAATTGCAGATGATGATAAAAATTCTTGTCCCAGCTTTTGGAAGTGTTTTCAGTATTTCAGCATAGCTTCTGATACTGGTAGAAGCCTGTAAAATAATGACAAAAATTAAGATATTCTGTGTTTTCCCTTGAAGTCACTTACAGTTTGAATGTTTTTAAAAGAAAAGTAAAAATTTTAGTGTTATAAATCCAGCGTGGCATGACTGAAGTATCTGTTCATGAAAGGGCTCTGTTTGGTTTGTGTAAAAGAAGTCTCTGGTAATTTTCTGGTGATCACAGTGAAATGCATCTTACCTCTGTGTCATACGGACCTATTTTCTATTTGATTCTGCAGTCTTTACTTGCATTCAGCAATGTTTTCCTGGATGAGTAAGTCCCTGGTGTACTTAGCAGCTGTATGGAACCACTCATGTAAGACATGATCAACATAAAAAAGGGTTGAAGAACTTAGTGCTTAAAAGAAGTCTATGTGGGTGTATTTTAATTGCTACATTACCATGACAGTCTACAATATTTATAATTCTAAAGACTTCTTTGAAAAAGAAATATAAGCAGCTTGTGTGCAATAGAAAAACAGAGTGAATACATCAGATGTTTGTCAGATAAACATTATAGATCTACCCTAACAAAGGTGCTGCAATTTCATGAATGTCTGAGATAGTTTTAATGTCAAAAGTTTAAAGCGTTTTGGTGCTTTTAGCCTTTCTGATTTCCCTATTTGATCATGAAGTTCTAAACAGTCTTTCTAGGAGGTCTCAAAGTATCCTGTTAGGAGCCTGTTATTATACTGGCAAATTCGTATCGAATTAGTATTCATTTTCACTGAATTGGTATTCATTTTCACTATTACAGAATAATCACATCAGTGCTGATATTATCATATTGTTGAAAAAGAAAATAACAGGGATGTAATGTAAAACTGCTAATGTGATGAAGCAGTTCTATTATGTTAGGTTAAGAATGCTATGGCTGCTTATTCCAGCTTTCTTCAAGCAGTGATTGAGGGAGGAAATGGAGAGCATTTCGTCTGTGGCAAGATACGTTGTCCTTTGAATGTGTAGTTGTCTTCTGATGGCTGAAAGGGTTATCGCTTTGCCCACTTGTGCTTTGTGCCAGGCTATGTTGTTGGTTCTGGGCTATAAGAACACTACTGTTTCTTCTGTCACATATAAGGTGCTCTGATCTGTTTTTTTAATAATGACTAGTATCTGATGATTCTCTCTCTGGAAAAAATGGCTCATATATATTCTTTTATGTTCATCTGAGTTTTTTTCCAAAAGGGGATAGAGCTTGTAAAGTACATTGTTGGAAAGTACAACAAGCCCCCTGAAGGTTCAAATTTGACAGGGGTGTTAGAAGGCAGGTCAAGTGACTGCCTAATGAAGATGAATGTAGAAAATTGCTGGTACAAGAATCACGTGGTGAGCGCTTAGCCCAGGTTCTTGAAAGTGTGATGGAATCTCATGGCTTCATTTATCAGTGTCATATTTGGGCTAAAAGTGAGCAGTATTGTTCTCATTTCTTCCAGATGGATAGGTCAACTTTAATATTTATTGCTCTTGTAGAACATTTGTTTGATGTATTTCCATTAGCTAGGCAATAATAGAAAAGCAGTGGAGAGAAACATGAAGCAGCTCCCTTCCTTTTCATCTGAAGTACAGCATACACCAATATGTAAATATTTCTAAGACTGTCACTGATTTTTTTTTTTAATTTATTTTTTTGTTTGATGACATGATCATCTATATTAAGGAGTTTTATAAAAGTAATGGAAAAACCACATCAAAGAAATGTAAAATATTTGACTTGTGTATGATTGTTAATCTTTTAACTTTTCATAAGCTCATTGTGCTTTCAGGAGTAGGTTTTGCTGAAGAATGTCAACTTTATATATATATGGAGTGTCATCCTTTTTTTTTCTTTGTTTCTGTCATTGCTGGTTACTTTTTGGATGATAGGAAAAGACCAGCTAATCTGGTTTGGTGTAAAATTTCAAATAAATAAGGGATTTAACCATTACAAAATGGTAGCTTGTAGTGGTAAGCCCTGGTTTCTGTTTATTAACTGATTTTTTTCCCGTTTATAGGAATTGGGTTCAATGTATTTGACATATTTTATACCATGGAAGGAAACTAAGCTGTTTGTGAAGCAGGTGTTGTGTTAAGTGCAGTGCAAACATCCTAGCCATATGTTTCTATAATTTAAATTAATTTGGTACAGTCATACTGTTAATCTTTAGTGACTTGTTGATTGGCATTTTGCAGACATATTTCTGGAAGGCACCCAATACCATTTTCTGTAGCCTTTCTGGCAGTAGGAGAGAGTAACATTTCCACAAATTGGGTGCCTATGGGCACAGGTTGGGTTTGCAGCGATTCCCTGATGCTCACAAAGTGAATTTGGGCCAGAAGGCTGCCTTGAAGACAAAAGCCCTCCCGTCTTATAGATCATGTGTGGTTGTTAACAGATTTCTTTGGGTTAAGAGCCTATTTTTCTCACTTCCATCACAATCTTTCAAGATGCGAAGAGCCTTCACTCAAGCTGGAGGGAAAGAGGAGGTGTTTCTGGGGAAGGGACTTGCTTGATCTGGGGTTTATTTTCAAACCACGTCAGGGTTTTTGTCTTCAGCTGTGTTTCTCAGTTCAGATTGTGATCTGCACAGATTTGTGTAAGAAGGTAGCATTTAATGACAGCAAATGGGTGCTGACCATCAAAGGCATTTGAATTCCTGGGGTTGATTTGCAGAGTTTCCCAGAGTCCATGGAGCAAAGGGTGATGAGTGGTGTTTGCATTGCCTGGTAACTCGGATGCCTTCAAAATGGGCTGTTGTTCTGTGTGGATATTGCATCTTCCGCGGAGCAGAAGGGGAAGGACATCAGTAGTCTGTGAGTAACCACTGCCCGTGATGTGCTGTGTGTAATGTGTATGTGGGAAGGTGGCAATGGGGAACCACGATCAACACTGATGTTTGGTTTCTAACTCACATCTGAGCACTCAAACATCCATTTTTTATGGATGTGGGTTTGTTACTGGTTGCCTTTTTTTAGTGCTTCCTCTAACCCTGTAGCTCTCAGATGTGGTTCTGCATTCTAGTATTAAGCAAGCAAAAGGGCTCTTAGATTTAAAAGTAAACTCTGCAGGGAAGGGGCAATATATATATTTTGCCTTTCCGATTCTGCTATATTGTATTTATGGATATAAATGAAGAAAGATACCTCTGTGTATCTGGTAGTGTATATAAAATCTATGCAGCTCCTCTGCCAGGTGAGTGTGACAGTGTCACCCTCTTACAAAACCACATTATAAACTTCCAGACACCAAAAGCATGTGGAAATTAAAATACCCGAGCAGCCTTTTTGTTGCTGAGGTGATTCTTGAGCCTGGTTTTTATCTGTAAGGGGATCTTCCAAACTCATTTGGAGAGGAGAGAGAATACCCTGTCCTCCCACCCATGCTGTGCCCCTTATGATGCAGTGATGGATATATTTAAGGAGAGAAGCTAACTGGCCTCTTTGGTCAGCTTGGGCAGTGTGAATGATCTCTAAAACCTAATAGTGACTGAGCAGGAAGGAATCCACACTGTCAGTAGCTGATGCGTGTGCTGCCGTAGCCCCACACATGCAGAAAGATGAAATCCCCTCCAGGGTATCCAGGAGCATGATAAAGCTCAGGTTTACATACCTAATTTTTTGCCAGTATTAGATTTGGCAGCTCTTTTCCATTGGGAGTAATTAGCATGTTTGCCAGTGGCATTGGCATAGGCAGCTGGCCATTGCCTATTGCAGTTTGGAGATGGTGAGGAATATGATAAGAGAGCAAATAAAATGAATCAGTTAAGCTGCAAGGAGAGACTCTGAGCCAGGCTGGTCCTGCAGCACGCTGAGTGTAGGAATGTGCAGGATCCTTCCTGGTTAGGAAACCAAGGAGATGGTGGTGAATTTAAGGTAACGTTTTGAACAACTGAAAAGGATTAAAATGCTGCCTGGGAAAAATTCCAACTGTTTCCCATCTCCCTCCCCTCCTCCGAGCATCCGCGTCTCCACATCCTTCTGTTGTGATGGGCAGGATCCCTGGATGGCCTCCGTAAGTTTCATGAGCAGCACGAGCCTGTGCTCTCTGACTTGGTAGCAAACCTGCTCTAACTGCTGCACTGATGTCCCTTGATGTTGCTGGTGTAATAGCAAGGAATTAAATAGATGTGTTCATTTCAAATTCCATTTGAAATACAAATAAGTAAACCCTTGTTCATTACATGCAAAAGAGCCAGTGGAGGAAGAAAGTTCACTGAATGGTTTAAATCTTCTGAGAAATACTACAAAGGGCACGAATAAAACCAGGTAAAGTAACAAGACAAGGGTTCTTGCTGCCTTTTGATTTGGAAGCACATGGGTATGTTTAATCCTGGGCTTGCTCCTGGGATGGGAACCAATGTGACTTGAGCTTCCTGGGCAAGTGAAGGAAGAGGCACTGCTGAATTACCCAACACTGCTGGTCACCTCCTGAGTCACCTTGGGCAACTTGATTTAATCTTTCTGGTCTTCTGAAGCAGTTAAATAGTATTTGCTGGGGTAGTGTGGATGCACATCTGCCACATGGACTCCTAGGGAGAGAAGGGGTTGCTGCACACTCTTTGGAATAGGCTTTGGTACCTCTTAACAGCACAGGTCCACGCTTGGCTGGCACCTGTAGTTATTGATATTATTATTGATCTGTTTGTCTAATGGTTGACCCCAAACCTATTAATGCAAGGCAAAAGCATCCTATTGACTTTGTCAGACTTCAGAGCAGACCCCAGGTCCTCTCCCCTGTCAGCCCGTGCTGATGGGAGCAAATGTCCTCAGCCATGAAACCTGCCATGGCCACACAGCACTGCCTGCATCAACAAGGGAGTGGAAGAGAACTGGTTTGTGTGATGGGGTGATGAGAGACCCCAAGCACAGTGGTGGTGGCTGCTATGGGTCAGGAGAGGGTCTCATCCTCAGGAGTGCCTATGGAGAGAAGGGGACAGCAGAGGGATTATGATTTAGCACAAACTTGTTATAAACAGGGTTATACCTTCCTGTGGGGGAAGTGTTAGAAATAGTTGGTGTACACTTTGCTTCACAGACTGGCACACAGGTAGCAGTTTTATTCCTGAGGAGACCATTCCCTGCATGTATTCTGCTTTAGCAGCCAGCAAAATCGTGTTCCCATCAGGGGAGCTGCCTCCTGTTCTGTTAAGGGGGAAAAAAGCCCTGTTCACATGGGAGAGATAAACAGGTATTTGAGGCGACTGCGCTTGTCAGTGGAGGTGGGGATGGGTTGAGATGTGCTGGCTTTGAAGTATCCCTTCTGTTCTGTGCTTTGCAGCTATCCTTGCAAAATAAGCCTGGTCTGTGCTCAGCCATGCAAGGGAATAGAGCTCTGCCTCTTGCAGAGTGCAAACCACATCGTTGTCATTCAGCAAATAGCTGATAACCACGACCGAGTCACAGCATCTCGTGTTTCTTCACAGTTCTGCGCAACAGGAGCGGGGTGAGCCCATGGGTTTCTTTTCTGTTTGGCATCCAGGCTCTCTGGTGGTGGTATCCCTGCAGCCTGTGATGCAGAGCTGATCCCGAAATGGGGCTCTGGGATACTCTTCGGTGATGTGGAGGGTGAGTCTGAAGGGTGGTTGGGTTAAACAGCAAAACCTTGTGAGAGTTGCTGATAACAGTTTGGGATTTGGCTTTGATTGAGCAGTGCGTAGGAAGAAAGCTATTGGATTAAAGTCTCGGGGCTGGGGGTTTTAAAGTGTCTCTTTGGTTTGAACTGTCCAGTTTGAGCACTGGTGCTTGAGCTCAGATCTCGCAGATTCAGAGCTCAAAACTTCCCATGAATTGGGGCTTTTTCAAGGTGATTCAAGCTGAGCTCCCCTCCTGCCATCATTTTGGAAAATCAAGGCAAAGGCTACTTAATTAAAATGTAATTTGGGTTCCTCACCTGAGATCCAGTCCTGTTTGTTCCTGGTGTTGATGTTATTCCCAGAAGCAGTCTCCCGGCATTTCCTGACAGTCTGTATCTGAGACCAGATTGTTGGAAAGCCTGGGCATCTGCACGACCAAGCCAGCAGCTCCTCATTGCCTTTCTGAACATGATCCTTCTCCACAGCTTTTGCTGGACTCATGGATTTTTTGCTGGAGTGGGTTGTTGAAGAAAGGGCAGTTTGTGTGGCAGTGTGTGGGGAAAATAGCTGTGTGTTCAGTGAACATTTGAGAACCAGATGTCAGGGCAGCAGATGTGCTGATGATTGAAATTAGGGAACGTGCAGCCCCCATATCCATCTGAGTGATTTCCTGGCTCTCTTACTCCAGAAGACTGCTCCATCCCAGAACTGTAGCACTAAATAAAGTCTCTAGTTTTAGAAGTTGTTGTGTTTCTGATAGTTGACCCTGACCTGTCTACTTTGGCCTTTCAGGTTCAGTCAGATGTACCTGAATGTACAGGTGCATTCCATCCTGTACCAAGGATGGTACAGGATCCATCCTTGCATCCAAATCATGATTTCATTTGGTGGTTAAAGCAAGTGTATATTTGGTTCTTTACAGTTTCTTTACTATTAGCCAGCCTAAACAAAGCAGACTGTAGTAGGTAAGTCTTAAGAAGCCACTGATGATATTTTAAACCCAAGTTAACTAACTGCAAGTGCTTCATACAGTCTGTCAGTCAATCCAAAGAGAGTCTTGTGATGGATAGACCATGTGTTGGCTTGTCTGACACTTCTCAAAGATACTGACAGTGACATGTATCAAACAGGACTGTCTTCCAGCTGCTTTGTCTTCAGCTTCCTATTGCCAGTTCATTTAACTGGAATGATAATACATTGTGTGATGGGCCTGTTTTGGGGTATCAGGTTGAAAATGATGATTGTGTTTCATCCAGACACCAATTGATGAACACTGGGTGACTGGATCCATTGTGCTGAGAGCTCTGAATCTGTTTCCACATGTTGAATTCTGATAAAATAGGGATCTAAATGTAGGCCTGATTTAGCGTTCTCATGGTGACCTTTAAGCATCCTTTCAATAGGAGCAATCAGTGTCATCTAAAACAAAGTCAGACAGTTACAGAGTTTTAGCTTAGAGATGGAAAAATTACCATCACCCCATCACACTCCTGTTGGGATTTACACTGCGTGTGGCTCATCTGGGAAATGGTTGTGCTCTAATTAAAGTCCACAGAGAATGGGATTTGGTTTGGTGCGATTAGAATAGACCCTGAAATTAGCATTCAACAACGACATCCAGGAGTGGGTCAGAGGGTTTTTCATGCTGGTCATCCCTTATTTCTAGGACCAACGTATGTAAAAGACTGTTGTTTTGGGGGATACCACAGCTTTGCTTCACTCAGTGGTCCACCTAACACATGCTTCAGGCAATTGTGCAGTGCTGGGAGAGAGGAAATTCCTTCCACCCCCTCGCATTTGATTATGCATTTTGGACACTGAAGGGTGGGCTTGGTGAGCTTTGTGCAGGAGTTCAGGGTCTCCTTCCCTTTACCCCTGACTTGTGTAGATAGTGGAGTTTGCAGCCTGACTAAATCATGGTTTCAGTTGAGATAATTCTCACTGTATAATGCCAAAGCCCTGCAGGTTGTTTAATCCTGGGTTTTGGTAGCTGAGTGATATTGGAGAACCATCAGAATGATTTGTATCAGCTCTTTAGAAGCTGAAGCTGGGTTTTCCAGGTGCTGTGTGCTGTGAGTGTGTAGGTAAGGAGAAAACACCTGATCTTCAGTGACAGTGAATGTCACACCGTGTCCTCTGATTTGCCTAAACATCAATATTGCAATTAGATAGAGCAGCGTACTCACAGATGACAAAACAATTAAACAGCAGTGAAACATAAAGGGAAAAAATTAACAAGGAACCAAATTCATTTGACACAGAGATCAAAACATATCGACGGTGCCTCGCAACTCTGATAATTCCATTGAGCTGTGCAGAGCTGAACATTGATGCTCACACGCACCCTCTGATTAACATTAAGTGGGGCTGTCACTTTGACATAGCTGGATAAACCAATATTGAAAAATCTATTAAATATATCAGCCTCAAACAGGAGCACAAATCTTATTATATCATTCCAGCTGTAATTAGGTGGAAGACAAAGTCATAAACAGGGAAGTTCAGTGAGTTTTCTTCTGGTGGTGCAGGCACTTGGGTTTTGGTTGGCTTGGGGAGAGGCAGGAGGGGTGCCCCAGGACATGCTTCTGCCTCGGGTATGCCGGGCGAGAGGTGACTTCTGTGATGTGCGTAAACCAGGTTTATATGTTCAGTGATATTAGCTCCAGTCCTCCTTGAGGTAATGACAGTTCTAATGAATGTCCTTGCATTTGAGTGGAAACAGGAGTTCAGTGGTTTCCCAACCCGGAGCCTGCCTAATTGCTTCTTTGAATGGATAAACACTGCTATTTGCAAGGTTTGCTTTAGGATGTGTTGCATTCTGTTCCTATTAATAATGGAGGTCGTGCCATTAAAAACTCTCACATGCTAAAAGTGTCATTTTAAGAATAACTCAGGGAAACAAAAATAAAGGCACCTTTTCCATTTTCAGGAATATTGAGGTCGCAAAGCCCAGACCCTTCAGAGCAAGGAGGGGGAAGGTGAATTTTCCTCTGCGACCAGAGCTGTGTGCACATCGGCCACGAGCTTACTTTTATCTTGTGGCCTCATCCTGTTGTTTCCACACCAAATCTGTGACCTGCTGCAAGGACCTCAGTGCTGCAACGTGAGCCAACAGTCAAATGGGCAGGTTTAGTGGCTGTGAATGCATCTGCTTGTATCTTGTAGGTTGGGGACCAGAAAGTGATTCTTTTGGTCCTGGTTATTTAGGGTGGGATTTAGCTTACCTAACTTGAGCTGTTGAAAGGCTGATGTCCCTATGTAACTAAGGACTTGCAGAGGGTGGTTTCTTCCATCTGATGATGAAGAGATGAACTCTTTCCAAAGACCCCTTTCCATTGGCATTGGAAGCTGGTTACATGGCTAAGCTTAGGTGAGGTGAATTCCACCAGTAATGTCATACTTGGGTGCCTGACCATCACTGCACTGCTCTGTATGGAACAACTTTCTTTCATACATATTTTACCAGTACAAGACCAGGGCAGAAGACATTAAGTGGCTTCCCAAGTTTACCCAGGGAATTTGAAGCAGAGAGAGAGCAATGGCAGTATAATGGTGTGACCAAGGAAGTGTTTTCTCATCTTGTATCAAAGCCTCTCCTTTCTCCTTGTGTGTTGTGAGCGCTCTGTGGTGGATGAGTGATGAGGAGTGAGCACCGGGGTGCTCCCAGCACACAGCACAGCATCCCCAGGCAGGAGCTCTTCAGTTCTCACTGCAATTCAAGGAGCTTTTGAGCTCCCTGGAAGCGAGCGGGCATGGTGCCATCAGCTTCAGCCAAGGCAGGATTTTATCTTCATCATACAGCCCTGCCTCATTCTCTGTCCAATGTTTGAACTAACCGAGGCATAAATTTAGTTCTGATGCTGGTTGGTAAGAAGTGAGAAATGAATTTCTGCCAACCCAGAGTATATTTTCAACTCTGTTTAATAGGGTCTGTATCCCATCCCAAGAGGTCAGCACCTCTTTCTAACAAAGTTTATGATAATAAGTTGGACTTCTATTAGTGGATTTGCCTTAGTATTTGTAGGGAAAGGAATAGTGGCACTTCAAGAAATAGAAATGATTTATGTCAGGTATAGAATGCCTTGCTCTTTCTCTTGTATTGTACTGCTGGAGGAATGAACAAATAGTTTGTGAATAAATAAGGGAATATTTATATTCTTTCTTAGTCTCAACTGCCCAGCGTTTTTCCTTCTGGAATGGCAGAGTGTGATGAATAATTCATTCAAGCAGTCATTAATCCTTCCTTCTCCTCCCGTCTTGCTCAGGGGGACACCTAGTTCAGGTACTATAAAACTTGTGGCTATTGAGAGTATATTGGAGCTCCCCAACTCAAAGTCAAGGAGCCTGTTTGCAGTCCCGAAGGTTGCTAATGAGAGCAGGCTTGTTTGTATGCAGAGTACCATCAGCACCTTGACAGGGGCTGTGCAGCTGTGAGGCAGAGGGCTTGTCTAGGGGCTTTATACTGGGGGACTTGGCAGGGTTTCATGCCTCACCTTTTCACCACTGAAGAAGGTAAAGGTAAGAGTTAGGAGGAGGATAATAAACAAGGAAAAGGGGACAATAATTTCCCTGGCACACAAATCTCTTCGCAATCTGTGCAAGCGGAATCTCATCCCAGTGCTGCATAAAGACTTGTGGGTTAAACAGAATATGTAGTAAGGAATCATGAAGTGTATTCCTAGATGGACAGAGGTTGTTTGAGCTCTGCCTTCTTTCACTGTGTCTGGAAGTACAGCAGGAAAAGTTGTGTGGGCAATTAGGTGCTTTAGGAATGTGGCTTTAATTCAGAGTAGCTCTGGTTGTCTGACCTGGTAGTAGTGTAGGAGCAGCCACTTCCTTCTCACTCTGTCATGATAGGCATCCCAGGATGGTGGTGACACATCGGATGGCGACTTGTCTCTTTGTGGCTCTGCTTATCAGTGTGTCCTCTGCAGTTGTGGTGTGACTCTGTGTAAGGGAGACTCTGCATTTTACAGTTTGCATTTTACAAGCTGAAGTGCAGAACATGGTAAAAAATACAGCATGTTAGGCAGTCCTGAGCTGATAGCACTATGAATAATGTGCTTCTGACTTCTGAATATGTGAATATAATCTTACTTGCTGAAATGCACCAACAGAAATGTAAACACAAGCGATCATTAATTTTATTGCAGGGTTTTTTTTCCTTTTATGGAAGCTTGGAAGTGCTGTAAATTTGGATTCGAACCATCAGTGACTTGAGTTCAAAATGCAGGCTCAACTCTCAAAGAGATTTATGTGTGTACTTAATGATTCTCTTGAAAGAGTTCCCAACTGGAGCTTGCCTGTCACTGAGACGTTGTGTAAAAGCACTGTGGTTGGATTTGAAGCATGTGTACATGTATGAGGGCTCCCAACACCCATTAATGCAGAATAAGAGCTGCTGGGGAGAAGCGTCTGTTGGACATACCATGGAGACTGTTGGACAAGCAGCAAGACCCAGGGCTTGTCTTTTCTTGTTTCCAGCTTAGCTAAGCACAGCTGGTAGCATTGGCCATTGTCATAAAAATCACTAAAAAAAGCTGTGACATCAGGAAGAGTTATTGAGTAACTGCAGGATACATGGCAGAAGTCTGCAGGGCTTAGTCTCCGTGCAAGGAGGGAGCCCCAGTTCTGCTGTGAGGTGCAGGACATGTGGAGCACAGTAATGCCCCAGCCCAATGGGGGTCCTACAGATTCTCCACTAAGGAGGTTAAGGCCACTCATTTTGAAAACAATGACTTTATTTATTGCTTTCAGATATTATTAGGCTCAGAACTATCATGCTATAAACAATGAACTGTGCCTATTTGGAGGAAAGCAGAGATGGATTGTTTCAAGGCCTGTTCAGCTGGGAGAGCTGCTTGGAAGGATGGAGTTGTTGCAGGATGGAGTGAGGAATAGCTCTGGGAGAGAAAAAAGAAGTCTGAGCCCATAAATGGGGAATGTTGGAGTTGATGTGCTCAGGATTAACAGCAGGCATATTGCATAATCCATGTAACTGCTGTCAGGGATGATGCTTCCAGCTAGTTACTGTATTTGTTCTTTCGGAGAGTAAACGAAATAGTGAGTGTTTAGTTAGAATGCCTCATCCCTGGCAGTGTTCAAGGCCAGGTTGGACGGGGCTTGGAGCAACCTGCTCTAGTGGAAGGTGTCCCTGCCCATGGCAGGGGGGTGGAACTGGATCAGCTTTAAGGTCCCTTCCAACCCAAACCAGTCTGGGATTCTGTGATTCTCTAATGATTTCTCTTCCCATTCCTCTTACCCCCTGCTCTGCAGGGTTTCTTGTAAACAGCTCTGGAATGCCTTTGTGCAAGTGTTTCAGGGATGGCACAGCTGGGTGGCAGTTGTTTTGGACAAGCTCATTTGGCTGCCAGGGTGATATTAAGTATGAATTTGGTGAAAAGATTAAGCCAAAAAATGGGGAAGGAAATAGGAGAGCCAGAACTGTTAATCTGAACACTTCTTTTAAGAGATCTGTTTTGACATTTCCCTTCAAAACAACCTTTTAAGGACAAATTTAGCTCCATGCGTTTAAAATAAACAAAGAGCAATTAAAGTGCAGAGTCACCATCACATTTCAGTTAAATCAAATATTTCTGCTCACTGAAAATGTTCGAGGAAGCCTGAACTTTCATTTCAGACAACTTTAAAATGTATCTACAATTATTATTATTATTTTGGTTCAGCTACTGAACTGAAAACCAGATTTATTTGCACAGCTCTGATTAAGGCAAAGAGAAACTTATTTAAACACTTTGATTAATTATGCCTCTATTCCCAGCTGAGCAGAAGTGGGAATTCCAAGTCAAAGGGATGTACTGCTTCCCTTTTCTTCACTACTTTGGCAAATGGCTTTGAGTATCCGTGTCTTCCCTTCTGTTGGGGCAGGGCTTCTGCATACTGCCAGGAGCCCCTTCATGACATGGGAGTCATTTACTGTTTGTCTGTACCCATGGTATGCCTATTGTTGCAGGGGCTGAAGTGGTTTGTTCCTAGGTCTCAGTGGCATATTCATATTGAATGAAAATAGCAGCATTGCTTTTCCATATTCACCTCATTGTTTTTCATGCTCCTTATTCTCCTTTGTTAATGTTTTAGTGGTGAGGTACTAGCTGGGGGTCTGGAAGAAGGAAGGGGGTAGTAAAAGAAGGGTTTAAGGTTGAATACTGATAACATTTCAGCTGAAAATGGTGATGTTTGGTTAATAACTGACAGGTTCCTACTTGGAAACATGTCCTGTGCCTCTGTTCTGCCATGGTTGCAGGTTCTCTGCTGCACCTTCTTTTCCCCTCTGCAAAGGGAGCAGCAGGGAATCTCTCAGAGGAGCACGACACACATGGACTGGGGAGCCTGGACCAGGGAGAGCTTGTGCGGAAACCAAATCAGTGCTCTTCAGAAGCACTAATGCAGTATAATGGGAAAAAAACAGCGACTGCTTCAGGAAGTGATCGGGGTGGGGAGAGAGTGCAGAGGAATCCAAATGTCAAATTCCAGGCATGTGGATGGAAGTGTTCTGCCCAGCTGCTGGCACAACTGGCCGTGCTGCCAGTCATCCTGCCTGCAGGTCTGGGGCTCATCAGAGCAGCAGGCATCCGTTTCCCACACATAAGCATTAAGGCTACGTGTGTCTCCTCTGCTTTCTCTAAAACACATTTCCCATGACAAATGGCCAGTCAATAAAGCCTTGACTTTCAATCTTTTCACTCAAACCAGTGATCAATAGCTGCTGCAGCTGCCTGCTGTCACAGCTTTGATTCACTGTGGATCTTACAAAAGCTGAACTGTTCTGGAGTCATTTCTATTCTCCTGAAATTGCATTTGAATTTGCCTTGAAGCAGCTGCTTGATGCTGCCCAGGGCTCGGCCATTTCTCACAATCAGGATTTTCTCCAATAAGAAAGAAAAGTGACTTAAAGCCCTGCACTCCTTTCTGGCCCGGAGCTCAGTTATATCCCTGCGTGTGCATCATTCCATATTTTTAGGGACTGGCTCCAGAAGAGCAGCCTGTTGTCACGGAAAGCAGAGAGACAGCAGAGAGTTGTCATGGAGAGCAACACATCACCATGGCTTTTGCTTTTGGCACTGGCTGGCATGAAAGAGCATTGCCAGGTCCTTACACTTCAGTGCCCTTGGGACCGTGTCAGGAGAGCAAATCATCATAGCTCCCTGTCCCTCTTGTGTTGCTGCCCCAGTGCTGGACACAGGACTCCATTGGGGTCTCACCAGAACGGAGTAAAGGGAGAGAATCCTCTCCCTTGACCAGAGGGAGGGAGATGGATTGACTTGGTGGGACTGCTTGAAATCATGATGTGCTATTCCTCCAGAGGTCTTACAGAGCATTCACCTCTACTGTTTCAATGTGATGCAGAAATCATGTCACAAAAATGCTTTCTTAAACTTCCCCCTCAGCTTACACTCACCACATTTGACAAAACAGGTATTACAAGGGCTCATTTGGCTGAAGCTATCTCATGGCTGGGGCTCTCGTGGAAAGTACAGTCATGGATGTAACTGGGAAACATGCTGGGTGCTGCCCACCATGAGATGTAGCACTGGTTGTATGGCTGCCCAGCCTCTCTTGGCCCCCAGAATATCCATTGTCATTGTTTAACGTGATTGATTTCTAGCTGCTCTTCTCACCCATCCTCTCTCCCAACTGAGGGACTGCATGCATTCAAAGGCTGAGGGATTCAGTCCTCGCCTCATCTAGTCTTGGTACAGAGTTGAGTGATTGCCAGAGCCACCCAGAGAGTCAGGTAACCATCACGGTGGTCACGCATCACCCACAACCCATTAAGCTCTTGTGAAGCTCCAGAGGTGTGTTTATATATATACATATATGTAATATGTATATGTGTGTGTATATATGGTGCATTTGATCACATTTGCAAATGCTAGGTCATGCTTTGCTGCCATATATTTTGAATGCTATATCCTCACAAGGAACAGCATCCTGGGATGGCTGCGGGGGCTAGCGCTGCAGACTGGAAAACATCACTGTTGCTGTTTCTTTGATGCAAAAGGCTCCAACAATCCCCTCGCATTCACTTGCCTATGTAGCCAGCTCTATTTTCAGTAATTGTGAGACCCAGATTCCCACTATTTAAACTCTAGATGCTTAACAAAGAGAGATCCTTCCAGACAGGCTGGGGGCTGGCTCAGCCCTGAGCCTCCCTCTGCCATTCCCAGGCTCATCAGTGGGAAGAGCCAAGGGATGCTCTGCAGTTCATTTGCCTGTGCCCAGTGACTAAGCCCCAGAAGTGTTAAGGCGGTGGGTGTTAGAATTGGTGGTTCAAAGCTCCCAAGTTTGGAAACAAGCCCCTGTGCATATGCCATTGGCAGTGCAGGACTTGTGGATGGTCCATCCCTGGTGGTGTTCAAGGCCGGGTTGGACAGAGCCTTGGGTGGCATGGTTTAGTGTGAGGTGTCCCTGCCCATGTCAGGGGGGGTTGGAACTAGATGGTCTTAAGGTCCTTTCCAACCCTAATTATTCTATGATTCTATGATTCTATGGGGTTATGTGACATGAAACAACATGTCATGGGATGGACAAGCCTCAGCACTGTTCTGCTGCTGAGGGAACCTGCGTTTCAGGAGGAAGGGCAGGGAGCACAAGGCCACAAAGCCGGATTAATGGCAAAGGGTCAGCTTTTCCCTACATAAGAGAACCACTTCTGTCTTCTCCACCTCCTCCTGCACTCTATTCTCCTCCACTCTCAGCAGCGCAGCACTGCATTCCTCTCTTTCCATCAGCATACAACGGGATGGGTATTGCCAGAACCGGGGAGCATTGCACTGCTGCCACAAGGAAAGGGTCTCACAAGGAAAGCCTTCTCTGGAGGCTACCACTGGAGATAAGCTGGCATGTGAAGGTGCTGTGCTCCTGTCAAGGAGCAGAAAGAACGATGCCAAGTGAGGGGAGCAGGCATTGCACTTTGGGTGTGAAACTCGACAACTCCACATTGGGAAGCAAGCCTCCTTGTTTTCTCTGCACCACTATAGGTCTTTGTCCTATGGCTCTTCTACAGAGAGACAAACTTCCTCGTTATGAAGTGGAGGCTCATGGTGGAAATACGGGCCCTTTGGGCTGTCACTTTTTACCACCTTACCCTGGATGACTTTGCTAAATTTTGTCTGAGGGTCAAGTGTTGATATAGCTGTATCTATCTGAAAGTTAATCCAGCTGTGAGAAGGAGGGGACAAAGAGAAACCTAAATCACATACTTCATGAGGTAAAAGTGAAATTTGTATTTTTATTTTCTTTTCCCTTACAATTTTCCATCTGAAGTAAAACCGCTTCACCTTTATAGCTCTGCTGCAGCACTTTCCTGTCATGGCCTGCCCTGCCTTTCCAAAGCAGCAGCCTGTAAGTCATCCCCCAGAATGTGCTGAATCGTTTATAGTTTTTATTGGAGCAAGAGGGTTGGTTGAGACAAAGTCAGGGGAATGATATAACGCACAGGAATGCACCGCAGGCAGAACGGATGCAGCATGAACAAGGAAGAAATAACAGAGAAGACAGACCATGAAAGATGTTGGCAAGGTTCTTGTTTACACAGTAAGTGAAATATTAGTGAAAAGTTTTTAAGTGGGATTTTTAGAACAAACTGTTCAAAGCAGCAGCATGGATATAAGCTGGAGAAGCACAGTCGGCCAAATGTCACACTCCCATTGCTACAAGGGATGATCTACTCCAATGAGGTTGCTTTGGGCTTAATGCGGTGTGCCAGGGAGCAAAATCTGCGCCACTGTATCTTCTATAACTGCTGAAATTTTTCTAATTAATCTAACTTCTACCCCCTTCAGCTCATCTTATTTATTGCAATATTTTTTAATCCATCTAGCTCTAGATTAAGATTAGTGGAGATTTACCTATGCTGATTAAATGAGATTTTTCAAAGGCTATGCTATGCATGAATGTAGTAGTTGTCAGCATTGGCAAACCCTGGTATACATGTATAAAACTAAAGATGGCATATGCCAAGATAAGGCACATATTTACTATAAATAACTGAAAACACTTACATATGCACTAATTTGGTGACTTTTTATACCATGAGCTAACAAAGGTGGTAGGAGAAAGAAGAAAACAAAAACAAGGACGTAAATTATTCTAATCACCCACAGTTACATTAATGTACATGTAAGTGTATGCAATTTACTTATGCTCATTACAAGATATAGAGACTTGTACTAGATCTATATCTAGCTATAGATATGCAAGGATTATTTATTCTTATTTGATTAGAATTTACTAATACTGTACAATCCATACTGCAGTAAGGTTTCTTCTTTTCTTTGCTCAGTTAATTTCTTGAATGCTAGTAGTTACTTACAATGCATTTTCCAGTACCATCTTGACATCTATTTGAATTTCCATTGCAGTTACAGGGGACACAGCGTCCAGTAAAATATCCTTTATTCTCACGATAAAATCCAAGGCTGCATTCCTAGACAGTAAGCAGAGAGAAAAAACAATAGTGAGTGTTGGCAGAAAGCAAGTTTTACAGGTTATGGAAAGTGTATTTTGAAATTGTTTGACATTTCTAAGGAGAAGTGGGGGTGTACATTTCCTTGAAAGCTCTTCTAAGCCCATACTGTTGTTTAAATGTTTTAATGCAGTGAATAGAAATGAGTGGAGCTGAAGAAATTTCAGCTGAACCCTGTGCTCTACACTTTGCGGTAGTGGGGATTTAATCATTTTGAGTCTAACCTCTGAGAAGAACGTATTTCCTGTGGCTGTGTGCAAAGGTGTAGAATATAACTTTTAAACCACACCACAGTGTTCTCAAAGAAGAACTTATGGAAATCTCATACATTAGCTGCTGGTTATATTAAATCTAAATTTAACTACAGTGTGATCCTTGGAAATACTTCTAATGAGATATCTTTTGCATGAATTCATCATGACTTCCACAGTAAGTCTACCTAGAGCTATACAAAGCCATGCTAAAACAGAGCTAGGTGATATAACAAAACATACAGCGGTCTCATTTCTGAGTACAGGCTTGCCCCAGAGACCCAGGAAGCATGAGAAGAATGTTCAGCTACTGAGGGCACAGGAGTGGGAGCACAGCCTGTCAGATCAAAGTTGGATTTAAATCGGGAGCTGAAACAGAGGAACATTATAAATGAAGCAACAGACATGAACTTTGTTAGCCTATTCCAGGGAGGTACTAATAACCTGTTAAAACCAGGTTCTTGCCTGGTATGGACAAGGAAAGCACAAGGGTAAGGAAAGTACAAGGAATTCCTCCCGGGCATAAAGCCCTCCCATATACAGAACAATTAAAAAATTTGTGTCCACTCCTCTGCTCAGCATCCTGGCACACCAATCACAGCAAAAATATATGGACATAAATTTATCCCTTCTATTCCTTAGCTCCTTTTCACTAGTCACTAAGCTGGTGCGGTGTTGGTGCAAGGAAGATTAGAGGCTGTACAGAAGCAGGGAAGAAACTGCTCCCCACGAAGCCAACACCTCCCAGGTTCCTGCCTCTGGCAATGTATTTCTGCACTATACTTATACCTCGCCTCTATCTCACAGTTAAGGGCTGGCTTCAATGATATTCAGAAAACAAGTGACACTTGAACTTTAAAGCCGTAAATCTCTTCTCCTAGCAATTGCACCACTGAGACTGATGGGACTAATCTGAAGAGCAAAGGGTTTGTGGGATGATGCCTCAAATCATGTTGCAGTGGTTTGAGGTGCAAGTAGTGAATTTATCAATCATGTAACTACCAGAGGGGGAAAAAAAAATCACCTCTCCCAAAGCAGATCTCCAAAGGAATATTGATTTATTGCTGTTTAAATAACAGTTGCTAGTGGCATCTTCGCCTTCTTTACATGTGGGATGAAAATGAAAAGAAAAAAAGCATGCAGGATACTAATATCATGAGTCAGTTTAATAATGACTTCAGTGACAGCAACAACTGAATTTAGAACAGGCACTTGAAATTTTTCAACTACATTTTTAAAAGGGTGCATATATTCCCTGAACAACAGGGAGCCAATATACACAGCTTCTGAAGAAACTGTGCCTGAAATACACTAAACAGCATGACTAAGTAAAATAGAGGTTCTAATGCATATAAATTCTATTTAGTGAAAATGTTTTTTTGGAGAGCAGAATGAATCACTCATTTTAAAAATACATCCAAATGCATTTGGAAAAAATCTATGCAGCTTCTTGTTTTTCTATTTATGCTGTCTTTAAAACAACATCTTTGGAGTAGGTGGGCGCTTAGCTTTTGAAACTGTGTTCGTGATACTGAGAAATTGATTCCACACAAAGATGTGCTTTTAAGTGCTCAGGAGTTCAGGCTGACTGTTCTCAAGTAAACAGCAATTTATAAGAAACTTCTCTTTACACACTGTTGTTAGCAAAGTACTTTGAGACACAAGAAGATTAGCCTTCTTATTACTTTTATATTAAGCAATGTAGAAGTTGTTATAAAATTAGCTCATTTAAAAACAAAGAGAAAAGAAGGAAGCAAGCAAGAAAAAGAAAATGAACAAATTACCTGTCTCAGGTAGAAGTCCCTTTGAACTTGCTGCTGACTCCCCTGCTGAAGGTGAGGATACAACAGCCTCTGCTGCATACCTTGTACTAAACAATGCCCCAGGGCTACTAACGTGACAACCACCCATGGTACATTCCTTGGTCTCTGTGCTTGGGCCGTCATCTTTCTTTAGCTCCAGTTTGAACAGATGCTGCTATCCTTTATGTGCTTGCCTGTTCTCTTATACTCTCCCTTCTTCTCCAGCTTCTGACTCAGATTAATGAGGCTCTGTGCTGCGATGGGCCCCACCTCTAAACTTTATACGTGAGTCAAGTTGTACACCACGTATTACTGTTCCTGAGGTTAACAAGTAACCTCGCAGTTCCTGTAGCTCAATATATACCTAAGTCAGGGTGTGGCAGGCATCACCTCCTCCCCACCTAAAGCAGCCAGACAGAGTGAGGTGATTAGAGCAGTAAATCACTGCCTGAGTAATACTGCATAAACATACGGGGCTTACGAACTACCCAGCTGAGTGTCTTGATCACTTCCTTTGGCTATGTATTTCCACCAGGTTATATAAAAAACACCCAGCAGCTTAGCTTTTCAAGGCAGTCTGCTGGAAGCAATGGGATGGCAGTAGGAATTTCAGTCAATGCTCACTGATTTGCATGTGACACAGAGCATAGAAAATGTGAAAAAATCAGTTTCTAGAAATATTTCCAAACCGGTTATTTAACAGCTGATGAATACTTGCCCTGCGAAGTGGATGCACACATGAAACATAATCCAGCCATAAATGTTTTCTTTAATCTCTCTGCTCCGGTCTAGATATTATTCTTTCATTCTCATTTCAAAAATGTTTGCAAGGTTATTACAGCAATTGTAACCCTTAATCATTTTCTGAGAAAATAATTCCTCCCATTTTGTGCACTTTGTACACCACTTATCTCTCTAGTACTTTATTCTGCTGCACATATGAACATTCAATCTCTAAGCTAAGCAAAGTGACATCCAAAAGAATTACAGCTACAGGAACAGCATATACAACTGCAGCTAGGATTTCACTATTTTTCAGGAAACAGTATTACTTTGCAATGTTTACATTATCTTTCATAAAAATATCTCTAATATTTTTTTTGCAGATATGTTAACTTCAGCTTTCAAACATTTTCCTATAAAAATAAGGAAGTATCTAGAATTATCTAGATTCAGGCTACTTCCCTTGAGCCCTGCCAAAATAAGGAATACCAAGGATCTTCTCCACTCTGCAGGGCCTCACAGACTTTGATCAAATCAATTTTGACCTTCCTCCATTAAAGCAGATTATTCAGCCTTTCATAGGCATCACAGAAGAACCCCTCACTGCAGTGCCTCACACATGTAAAAATACATCCACAACACCACAAAAGCAATCATGAGTTGAATAACCCTACAGTTCTTCTTAGACAGTGAAAGTATTTGAGCCATTGTACGAGCTCATGCTACAAGAAGCACATTTAATTACTTTAATAATCAGCCCGCTACCTTTATTTAAGTAAACCAGTATGCATAGCTGTAGGCAAGACAGGAGATAATGGTTACAGGATGGTGGCAAATGCTTCTTACCTGACATGAGTCACCAGTGTACTCTGGAGGGCAGGAGCATGTCTCTACGCTGTATGCGATGCTGCCGCTTCCTGTGCTGGTGGCTTCTTCCAGCCCAACCTCACCAAGAGTTAATCGCTGGGTCTCTGTGAAGTAAAGGCCTCTGATGTGTAAACCATCTAGTCTAGACAGGATTATCATCAGCTCTTCTCTGGATACAAGGTTATTGCTGCTGGCATGCCTGAAGTTTCCCTGCACATGAAGGGTACAAAATGAGTATGACCTTGCAGCTTCTTAAAAAGAGTATCTGCAAAGAAGAAAGGATGACAGAAAAAGGGAGAAGACCCCCATGGAACAGACCCCTATAGTGCCAGTTGATGTGGGGTAAAATAGAGGTCAGGGAAAGAAATACAATGAATGTAAACACAGGATAGGTAGAAAATGGTATAATGATCATCAAAAGGAATGTACCCTTTACTTTGCAAGGTACATATATATGGCTCTGAGGTATTGAAAAGTGAAGCATGTAGGTTCTTCTTTAGTCATCCTTTGAGGTATCACCCACCAAACCATAAAAGGGTGGAGGAAACTGCTTTTATTTTTAAGAATAGGCAAGGTCCTAGAAATCCAGTGTTTGAGGGCTGCCTTTGCGTACTTTCTTGCTGATACTAGATACAACATTACTGAAAATGAAATCTGGCTTGAAGAAACTTTTTTTTTGCCTGCATATGAGATAGAAATAAATAGCCCAGTTTTATATTCCAAGCACAGGTTTAAGGTAGGAATAATCCCTGGCAAATTTGCCTGCCTGAGTGTTGGACACCCATTCTTAACTAGGTAGCTAGACATCAAAGGAAAACAGATAACAGTTCATTCCACTATTAAGTATGATCTGGAGCTGCAGTGAATCATCTTCCATTGATGACTAGTTCAGTATTACTCCACTGGCCCTGGAGGGAGTGTTAAGGGCTAAATTGGACAAGATGCCTAATTCAGAGGTGCTAAAATTAGGTGGCATGAACCAGAACCTAGGTTCAATGCGACAGTAAAGAGAGAGAAATAATGTTGTCTATAATGAGAGTCTACAGTATTTCAGCTTATATTCATTAATATTATCAAGTATTTGGTATTTCTGCACATTTTAGCTGAGTACTTTTTATGTGCCACTGGGAAGAAAGGAAAGGCCATTCCATTCGCATTTCTTACCTCAATGAGCTGCACACGGCCATAATATTGACGGTCAGGCAGTGGGTTATTGGGATCCATATAAACAACTTTCATTTGCTGGCCCTGTGTGAGAATGAGAATGTAACATTGCTGTTTCCCTACTTTTTATATTAAAGTGTTCAGATGCAGCAAAATTTAGTGAAGCACATTAATCCTGCTCTTCAGGGGTTAAAACTAAGTAATATTAGGAAAACTGTAAGTCAAGTCATTTTGTTGGCAAAGTGGTATAGCAGGCATCATATTCTAGTGTCAGCAGGTTTTTTTACTGCGATTGCCTATTAAAAACCTTGCTTTCAAGTAAAAGACCCAGAGAATTAAATTAATGCTGACCAATTTCCATAGGAGCTAGTTATTAATTTTGAGTAAAAATGTTTTTGTGTTTTCATATAGTCTCCTTTGTGTCCTGGTACACAAATGACTTTGGATACTACTGTAGTACTTTACGAGGCATGTTTCCCCATAAGAATCCTAGAATAATCAATTCGTATTTCTGACGGTCTGAAGAAACCAAATCACCCTCTTGGGAGTTTCAACAAACAGAAGAAGATTTCAATTCTGGCCCAACAGTGGTTAAATTAAAAATCTGTTAACATAAAATGCATTTTTACTTCAGTCTCCTGAAGCCTTAGAACTATGTTTAATTTTATGCTAAAGAAAACACTTATAGAAAATGAGATTAATTATACACAGAATCCAGGGCATGTTTTGCAGAGTTGAGGCCATACTTGTTGACAAGTGTACAAGGCTTTAATTATTTTCATTCCACAGGTGTATTTTACAGAGAAAATCCTGTTTTATCTTTTTATTTTCTCTCAAGTCAGTTATGCTTAATAATATATTACTTTGGCAACAGAGATAGCTGTGTTGATGGCTTTAAGCAAAATGCAATAAAATCACTTTTATAGAAATGTAGCAAGTTACTATAAAAGTAAAGCATGCTATAGGAGGAAAATTTGACATAGTTGTCAGGTAACATAAAAGTCATGGTATTGGTATTGCTTGAAAGAAAAAATAATATTTCAAAACTTACTGTTAGTTGTATATCAGGTCTCTTACCCAGAAGAACCATGCCCTCACTAGGTAAGCCAAAAGATTTCACTTGGTAACTTAGGAAGCCACCATATGAAGAAAGCTGTAACAAAATACACAAGACCACAGATACTTTACTGCACAATTGCTTGATATTAATATAACTTTACAGTCAAGTTTACCCCATCTTCTAGCACTATACATGATATTTTTACTCTTTATTCCTTAGGCAAAATATGAGAATACGGGTTGCTTGGAAGAAATTACTTTCGTTTGTTTGCTTTTGTGTATCTGACATCACTTTTTGAGCAGTACTGTTCTCTGGAAGGTTACCAGCATCACTTTGGGGTTTTTTTCCATGCCTGGGACCACACCACCTGTATCATGGAGAAATCACACGTTCACACAAATGTTGTTCTTTCCCTGATCCTACAAAAATTTGGCTCATCAAAGGAAGATGTCACACTGACAACGGGAGTGGTAGTGAGACCCATGAAAAGCCACGGATAAAAAAGGAGAAGTCAGACTAAGCATTTTAGATGTGGCTTTCATAGGCCACATTTTCTAGACTTACTACGAACATAAATCTAACCAGGAAATCTTTGCTCTTCCTTCTGCAGAATGGGACTTCCACTCATACCAGCTGGTACCAGCTCTGTTGTTGTAAACAGACTGTTGCTATAGGTTGAACTGAAACCACACTTCTGGCTCAACCACAGGTGACCATAGGCAGCCTCAAACCCAACCAAATACACACACTGCTGCCCAGAACAAAGACTGAGTTAAGTATGTTTGAATCATCTGACAAACAGCTTCCCTGGGTTGTGTATGAGTGACTCAGTTCAAAACATATTGAAAGGAAAGGAAGTTCCAGGCACAGCTTAGAAGCCTAGAAAGAAGGTTTGTGGGCACTAGGGGAAATCAGGTGTTTTGCCACAGATTCACTACTTTGTTTTGCAACTCTTGCTGTTTGCCCTTTATAGCTTATGTTTGGTTTTGACATAGGAGGAAGAACTGCTTTGTCAGGTTTTGGTGTTCTACAGGTAAGCACCAGCCTTCAGCCTACCCCTTTCCATATACTTTGATGAATTACAAACAAAACACATGCATCTCAGTACTAAATTTGGATCATAGGGCCATAATTAATCCTATTATCTTCAGCCAGTTGCATTTTCAAAAGCATCATTTAGAATGTTGACTATATTATGCCAACACAAAACAACTGCAAAAACAATGGTATATACATTTTTATTTTTTATGTTTTTTCCAAAAATATAAGAAAACTCAGGTTAGAGCCCTAATGTCCTGTTTAACACACACTTTAGGACTGTACCATATGAAAGGCTGTTATGTTCCTGCTTTTTCACTCATCTTTTTAAATGGGAAAATATTTGCATTATAAACTACTTTCTATATGCACAGTATTTATTTGCTACCATTAAGAGTTCTCTATTAAATAGAATGTTAAAATAGAGAAGATCAGAATATGGGGATAATGTGATCTGAATTTCTCAGTGACTGTTAGATTCTGCACTGCAATAAATCATACATTTGAACCCCCTTTAACCTGGTAAACAAAAGATAGAAAGAGGAAAGAAATTATACTCTGCTAAATATTAATGCTCAGTGGAACTAATTAAAAGGTTTAAGATAATGGAGAGCAGTATTTGTACCCTCATCATAGGATGTGGACTGATCTTGTTCACATTTTCTGAAAGAGGTGCTATCACTAGAAGTAGACCAAAACCTAACATTTCAGAATACAATAATAATGTGACTAATTGGTAAATTTATGAGCTTGTAAAACTAGCAGCAAGATAGCATTTAGGGTGGGGGGGACATTTCAGTACTGCAGTATTGCCTGTGCTATAATATACACTTACACACAGTGTAGAGTAAAAGCAGGAACAAAACCAGAACTATTTTATTTACAGTGTTGTCACTGTACATAAAAGCAAGTCATGGCATGCCTAGTTAGATACTGCGACATGCAACATAAAACTCACAGCAATGTTCTTAATAGCTCTGTTTAAACAGGGTTATTGCCTGCTTTGTATTGTATTACGGGAACAACAAATCCTTTTGGTTTAACACTGTAGTAGATAACATATGCTTTAATGTGAAATTTCTTTGAAAAGTGACTTGTAGACATTGAAACAAGAACATCTATTACATTAACAAAAAGCACCCTAACTAAACACGTTGTGCACCTGAGAGATATGTACCTCTGAGTGCAGGACAGCAGGATGAAAAATACTGCTCTAGTCTTTAAAATGATGACTAAGGGGAACTACAAAAATTGTACCATATTTAATGCCGTGGTGTCTATTCCCTTTGTGTTCAGCTGTGTGACAGTAGGGTTGCATCTGAAAAGCCTGTGTGTCCTACAAGTGGCTAGCTACTATTGACACTGTCAGCGTTTCAAACGGGGAGAACCTGGGGCTCTGGGCCTGCAAGCCCCCAGTAGCAAAGTCCCCCTGTCAGTGTGATCCCCAGGCTGAAATGCCGATAAGTATTAACTGTGAGCAAAAGACTGCTCCGATGCATGAGTAGAAAGAGGAGCAAGCAGTTCCAAGAACAAAAAGGTTAGAAAACCAGGTGGTGTTGTTCCCAAGTGACATGTCAAAAGCAATAGGTTGGGTTTTTTGCATACACTGAGCACATAATCACATTTTATTCTTTTGGAAATCTGCCCAGGAGGTACTTCAGGGAGTGTAAAGGATACCTGGGCACATTGATAAGCTCTACATGTTCTCGGTTTCAGAACAGCAGCTGAAGGTACCAGCTCTCTGAACCATAGCTCCTGAACATGCTGTTCACATAAAGACCTCCCTGGCACCAAGCAAGATGATTAATTCTGTGTTACTGGTTATAATTTTAACTTTGTATTCAGAAGTAAAACGTTGTGATTCATGGCATGACAGATAAGAGAGGTAAGAATCTCGTGAGGGAAGAGTGAGAAACATATCTAAGAAAACCAGTGAGACTCTGTCAATGATGCTAGAAAAAGTGAATACATGTTATAAGAACAGGTAAGTTAGGTGTCATTTACCTTCTCTCCCAGGTAAGACGGTGGTGCTTTCCAGTACAAACTATGCACTGAAGCAGGCAATTCTTGAACATCAGCCACTACACTATTACTGACTGGATTGAAAGTGACTGGAATGTCAATATTTTCATCCACTGCCTCCAAGCTCCAGTTCCTCATGTCCACAAACTAACAAAAATACATAAAGGAAATAAAAGCTTGTTTCATCCTCTATTAAACTTTACCAGCATCACGTAATGAGATAAAATTTTCTAGCCTCTATAATTCCCTTAGCATGAAATTCAACCCCTTCAGAGCCAGCCTAAAGTCTTTGAGCAACAGATGCTGCAAGGAACTCAAAAGACAACAGAAGTGGGACAGATGTGCCAAAGCTACTTGGGATGCAAGTATTTGGTCTGTCATTTCTAGACTCTGTCAAACATTTCTTAGGTTTCAAAATGCATCTATGATATAGACATGTAAAATGACATGTGCTTATCAAAGCATCCTTGAAGGATGACTTCAATGAAGAACTAGTGTCTGAAGATAAAGCAATAGAAGTTCAGCTCAACTTCAATCCAGCTAGAGATCTGTAAACAAATAGGTGGAAAGGGCCATTTCTGCTGAAAGGCACTTTCAGACTACATTAAGTCTTAACAAGGCTGCACTAAATCTGTGCTATTGATTGCAGAATATTTCTCATCCTTAGAAACTAATAAAACATATTTTCAATTTTGGAAGAAATCTGGCATTTCCTTAATAGAATAAATGTAGATTCACGGTAGCAAAGTAAAAAAACAAACTATTGGATACACCTTGGTTCTACGATGATTTGTGCTGCGACAGTTGTTGGTTGCTCCAAAACAAAAGCAAGAGGTGCATCCCCTGGGATTAGAAGGGTCCAGATAAAAGGATCCTGGCCGGCAAGTATCACATTCCGCACCTTCAACATTCTCCTGTTAAGGCATAATTGAAAAAAACCTCAGGACTTTACTTTTGGTTTTGGTGAGGGCCCCAAAACCTTCTGCACACAAACCAAATCTTCTGAAAGAATACTTATTTAAATATAAGGAAACATGAATGAAAATGTGTCATTGTCTTGAATACAGCATGCTCCAAATGCAAATAAAACTGACTTCTTGAAGACTATCTTAGGAGCTTTCCAGTTTATAAAGTGAACCACTGAGTAATAAATATTAGTCAGAGACAGCTGGTAACTTCCCTGCCAAAACCCTCCTGCTGGTTTTTCGAAACCTACAATATAAAAGGTCACTTGTGAAAGTTCACATTTATCACATTTAATTATGCAGATCAGAACAAAAGAGGATTTCCTGGACATAATGATGTGGTGAAATGTCAACTGGCATACTATTGCTAAAAAAAGCATAGGACCTGGTTAACATCCAAAAGCCAAGATGCAGATGCATAAAGCAGATCTGTGCAGAGTACAGATTGCTTCAGTGAAGCAATGGACATCTACTCTGCAGTTCTGTAACACCCCGCAAAGCCTAATACCACCTATTCAACTGGCAGATACTGAGCTCATCAAAAATGGCATTTAACTGCTACCATGATAATCTGTACATACTGCAAGGTGTGGTAATTTTGTACAGCTGCATTTAATTTTTACTGAAAACTTGATGATAAATTCACTTCGTTCACCCCATTAAATACAAAATAGTCACTGATGTGGAAATGATGCTTGAGAATGCAGAAGTAATATGATGTATCTGACCTTGCAGAGACAAATTCCTGTCCGGGAATCACAAACATCTGGTTCTGTTCCATCCCTGTTACAGTTACATGGCACACAGTTTGGGAAACCATAAGTTCCAGGAGCACACTGATCACACTGCCGTCCTTTTATTCCTGGTTTGCACCTTTATCAACAAACAAACACAGAGGAGGGAGTAAACAGGGGAAGCAGGAACAGAGCAAGGGTGGGAAGATTAAAACAAAAGGCTGGTGGATCTTTGAAGCGATTGCATGGCTATGACACAGCTCTATAATTTCCACAGAGAAACAGCAGCAGGTTACTACTGTTCTCAGATTTTAATAGTGAGGCATTTTAAAACATCATGGAACTGATTAGGAATGGATTTGATTTTGAAGGCTATAAATGCTCACAATAAAATTTGACTTCTGCAGCCATTCAATGCAGAACTACTCTCTATACATCAGTGTGAAACATGGATGTCCAACATGGATAAGCAGAACTGAAAGATTTGCAGCTGAAGGATGGGACTGGGCATTACTCAAGGCACTCACCTGCTAAGAAAAAGGTGAATAATCCCAGGTATATGAATAATTATGGAGGCTTCAACCTGCCAAAAGGCTCAGGTTATTTTACAACAGTTCACAAAGGATAAAATCCACCTTGCTCACAATGATGGCTGAAGGCCTTGAATTTGTTTAGGTGAAGTACAACAGATGCAAAAACCAACACCAGACTATGAACAGGGCTTGACATAAGAGCGGATGTCTTTCTGTGGCAGCAGCTACTTCATCCTACTTTTACAACAAACTTGCACAGTCTGATAAAACTAGGGAAAGGTAGATCTGATGATCCCTCTTCCTCCTGTTTATGCTGGTAAACTGTATGTACCAGCCCCAAGAAACCAGGTTTCAAGAGAGTAAGGATCCATTATTAATGTACGCCACCACCACCCTCCACATCTTCACATTTTACTTGTGATAAGATAACTTTTAGAAGTGTCAGCAAGTTGAAGGAGTCTCCTTTGGCTCTCAGCATCGAATTCGTATGTGCACTAACACAGTGATTTTAATGGAAATAAACAGTTAGAAGTATGAGGCCAAGGTAGACTACACTTGAGTAATTGCTTTCATATATTACATGAATTCACAAAACAATGGGTGAGGTTTCTCAAAGTCTCTCTGAATACATTACCCCTATACACAGATAACTGGTGCTGGATGGAGATTTTGAACTCCATGTAATCCACAGAAGTATTAATCAGAATGTAGTAGTTAGACATATCTTTCAGCAATCAGTCTTAAAGTACTTGCTAAATGTCAAATTTTGCTGTCATTTCTTTGCTATTTCCAATTAGGCTGCATGTGAAAAGTCTCACCATTATAATGAGCTGATACAGCTTTTCACTGAAATGGAAAAATGTGACTATTTCTGCAAAAATTATCCTCAATTTTACTCAAGTAGAAATGTGCTGAGACCTTTCAATAAAGTTATTTGATTGAACGATTTATTTTATTTATTTTTTGCACAGTATTTATTTTGATTTTTATTTTGTATTCTATGGGAAAAATCAAAGCAGAAACTAATCAGATTGAGAGTGCACCAGGAGACACAGAATATGCTACACTTTAATACTGAACCCCAACTTTTAAATATGAAAAGAGAATCCTGTTTTGCTCTTGGGATATGGCCGTTATTCACTTCATATGAAAAGGACAGACTTAGGAAAAAAATTAAATTTGGGAAGTAATATGATCATTCTCTGAAAATTAATGTTCTCTATCTATATGTCTCTATATGATACATTATGATATTACAGGCTTAATGGCAGAGTACAAAGGACAAATTTCTCTTCGTTAGGAGCGTAACATAGCAGAACCAATCAAACCGACGCACTCCTGGCCTTACACAACCTACTTGCTATCAAGTATTTGTATTTGCTATTCAAGGACTCAATTCCCCCAAGGAAATAAATGCTAACTATACTAATATGACAGCATTTGAATTTAAGGTCATTCCTTATGGTTGTGGCTGTATGCTATACCAATTTTAGAAGATGTAAATAAGAGAATAAGGAATTTATCCTCATCTCAGCATGCTGAGTTACAGAAAAATAATCATACGTCATACAGAAAGTGTAATTTTAAGGGAAATTACCACCTATGATTCCAACTGAACCACATATTCCATACAAACCGCACCTATTGTCAAAGTTTCTCAAAATTTGCTACGAACATTCAAGCTTTACAGTACTTAAAAGCATCATTAGACTTAAACCCAGACCTCAGACTGCGGAAGGTCTACTGTGAAGTTTTAAGAATTTGGGAACTAATGTATATCATTACAAATGACATGTGCATCCAGAAGTCAGGAGCTCTGACTTGAAGTCTGCTACTGACATTGGATAAGTCATATAAGCTGAACAGAGATTTGGTGACTTCCTGTGAGTGACATGGCACATCACTGTCAAAGAGAATGCAAGCCCAGGAACCCCAAATCCCACCATTAGACACATGCAAAACCAAGCTTCCACTAAAACATTGCAGGTCCTTGAAACAGGACTCCTCATTATTGCTAAGCACTGCTTAAATCCCTACTGATCATCATCAAGGTTTCCCACATCCCCTCAAAATACCTGAAAAGGACGGTAAAACAAACCACTCGAGCCCTGTTTATGACACACGTATCCTAAACTTACATGCACTGCCCGTTGTTCTTTTCACATTCTGGGCTTGCCACATTAATGATTCCTCTTTCTGAACAGTTGCAGCTCTCGCAGCCAGCAAGAGGGTGGTAGCTGAAGTAATTTTTCTTGCACACTTCACATTTTGGTTTCACAGTTCGTGGAGGGCAAATGCATTTACCAGTCCTGTCATCACAAAGATGCTGCCCGCAGTTGCATACTAGGTCAGAGAAAATGTTCTACAAATCAATCACATCTCAACGTACAACAATCAACTTTTACTGAACTTGGATATGAAACAAACACACACAACATTTATGTTTCTCTCTTTCACTAGTTTTAAGCTCAGGGTCATGGAAACCAACTATGTGACTGTAACAGTAGTTTTAAAGATTAACTTTAGTGCCTGGCAATTTTCCACAGATGTTTGCTTAACTTTGCTGCAGACATTATTAATGACTTCCCCAAACTGCCAAGGATTAAATGACAAACAGTTTTGGTGTTAAGGGCACCACTTTTACAAGGCAACATTTATAAACATCAAGTGTAATATCTGCGAAGGCAGCTGAGGACTGATCTATAAATCTGTTAATGTTTATAAAAATGACATCAGAATATGAGGAATTCAGAATTCTATGTCACTGATTATCTATGGAGAACAGATACAGTGTAAACTGGGATACAACAGGAATAACTTGGAAACGATTTAGCAGTCAGTGCAGAAAAATCCATGTGACTGAGAGTGGCAATATGAATTTTAAAAAGTTTACCTGTAGCCCTGTACACCTGATCAAACAACACATGTGAAGGCACAGTCCACCATGAACTAGGTGTGCTCTAACAGAATGGGGTTACTTCTGCCTCAAACTGAACGTTAGGCTGCGCTAAATCTAAGATTTGCTCAACCAGCTTCTCTTAGAATCAAGTCTTACAAAGAAAAGTGACATACAATTCAATAAAATCAGAGAATTGAATATATCAGAGAATTGGGTCAGGTGCTGAATAAGTCTAAGCTTGTACTTACACTTGCAGAATGGGAATCCATAGTAGCCAGTCTGGCATTGGCTGCATTGACGACCGATGACATTAGGTCTGCAAATACACTGTCCTCCCACAGGGCTGCAAGTAGGGCTCAAAGCACCTGAGCTATGGCAATTGCATGGCAGGGCTCCATTGTTGTAGAAAGCCACTAGCGATCTCACAGAGTCCTTACAGAAGGCTGATGATCCTTCTGGGCTATTTAAAATTGAAATATAAATCATGTAAGTACCGGCACTTGGGAATTGTTATGAGGGTGCTTTGCAGTGGTTCAGTAAATTAGGGTTCTGTCTTCAAAAAGTTCTTTAACATAAGGATGGCATCAGTACACATGCAAGAAAATACTTATTAAATTAGTGGTGAATGGCTTTGAATATGCAGGTAAGACATATTTTTTCAAAGAAAGTGCATATTAGTCATATAATTAGTTCAGACATGCCAAGCAAAATACCGAATACCAAAGATGGAAATACCAAAGAGAGAAAGATGACATACATCTACGTCTTTTGTACCATGAGCAATAAAGCCCTACCTTTACATTTCATTTACAACAGAAAGTCACGGAAAAATGACTCACGGAAATTTAGTGAGCCAGCATAAGCCATGAAAAGCATTTTAACATAGCGCAGTGACTGGGATTTTATACATGTCTTTAATACAGAGTAAAAGTAACATTAATTCCTAGCTGGTGTCAGTGTTCAGGTTTTTAGAAAGCAGTGCTTACTCAATATAAAAACTGTTTCCTCCACATTGGTTGATAAAATCAAATGACTTGTCCACTGTCTTTTTGTCAAGAATTTTGTAACTGTAGATGTCTGCTGGAACAACTAAGACTTTTTCCTTAAAACAACAAGAAAGCTAAATTGTACATTTCTGAGAAAAGCAAAAGACATAATCTAAGGTATTTATATATTTAAATGTTGCTTCATTATGCATTCTGGATTTTCTCAAAACCCGTAACATTTTAACTTTAAAAAATTAGGAATATATGCTTATCTTCCCCCCAGAGTTGTGATGCTATAAGCAGTGTAAAATAAAAACAATGTATAGTATCTTAAAGTTTTAAAGTAAAACAGAAACAGTGCACAAAATCCTAAAAATCTTGAACACAACATTAAAAAAAAAATCTTTCTTTTTGGCTTTCATCTTTGCATCTATCTCTAAATGAATGGTAAAACTGAGAACAACATTTCCAAGCACATTTATGTTATAAACATACCAGAACCAGCATTCTTCCGTCAGGTATCATCACTGTAACAGAGATCTCAGGCTCAGAAATGTCAAGCTCAATTTGGTTTTCTGCAATCACCTGATCCCGACAGCCAGAGGTATGAGGACAGAATGAAGCATTGAAGGAACCTAGAAGAGAAAACACACTGGATTTGTCTAGCAAGGTTTTGGGAGTGGGGAGATACAGGGGTGGCTTCTGTGAGAAGCAGATAGAAGCTTCCCCTATGTCCAGTGGAGCCAGCCAGCTCCAAGACAAACCCACAGGCCAAGGCCCATCAGCAACGGTGGTAACATCTTTTGATAAAGCATTTAAGAAGGGAGGAAAATGTTGCTTGTGCAACAGCAACTGCAGCTGAAGAGAGGAGTGAGAACCTGTGGGAGAAACAGCCCTGCAGACACCCAGGTCAGTGAGGAAGAAGGGCAGGAAGTGCTCCAGGCACTGGAGCAGAGATACCCCTGCAGCCCCTGGTGCAGGTCATGTCAAGTCTGTTTCACCCATGACAGTAATTGGTGAGTGGTCTCTTGCTGTCCTTATGTCCTACAGCCTTTTGTTGTATTTTCTCTCCCCTGTCCAGCTGAAGAGGAAAATGATAGAGCAGTTTTGGTGGGCACCTGACATCCAACCAGGCTCAACCCACCACAGCTCCATGTGCCAAAATGCTGAGAAAGGAAAGGTGTTAGATCAAATTCAGATGCTTACCTGACCACACACGACCCACATCCACACGCACTTGCACAGAGAACACCGGGTGTGCTGGCTGATAAAAATGTACCACAAATACATATCTGCCCATGCGGGGCACTTTGCCATTCAAGGTAATCTGGTTCTGCAGAAACAAGAACAGCTCTGGTAGTGTATTTGTTTCATTAAATATTGCTGGGTTTATGAGCTGTGCTCTGTGCTACCTAACTGCAATGAAAGAGCATCTCTAAGCAAGTTAAACACCTTCAACTGCATACTGCTATCTGTTTGCATGCCAAGCACATCTAATGTGCTTCTGCAGTCTGTGAAACTACTGTGCAGTGTAGAAAGAAGCTGGCATTTTTGTTTCCCTTTCTGTGTATTGTCTTTGTGGCTTACTCAGTCTGCTACATTTTGATCACATCACATAATTCAGTTTGATTCAATTAAGGTGTTTCATCTGCTTAGCCTTGTGAAGAACACATTTTGTGACTTAGGAAATGAAGTTTTCAAAATATAAGATACCTGTAATGGTGTCAAGGTGACTCCATTAACTGAGCCAGAAGGTAAAGGGGCACTCAGTGGATTGTAGAGTATATTTCTCTGTACTTCAGAAATGTTTCCATCCTTCAATGCGTTCAAAACCAAAGCTGCTGGTGGAGTTTCATACACTGAGGGTATGCATGTTGCACTGAACACAGAATTATAGTCATTACTCTAGGACCCAGGAAAATTTCTTAAGTATCATAAAAGGAAAAGCAGTCAACATATTAGACTGTATTACAATTAATAATGCAATTAGCAACCACTGTTACTCTTTAGATTCTATGTAAATGATCAGAAAGTAAATGAAGACAAGAGGTATGGATTTAACTTTCAAAAATGAAAATATATATTAACTGATTTTATTCATTCAAAATTTCAATAAACTGAAGAATTTCAATGGAAAGAGTTTGCTAAGGAAGATGAAAACTAAGAGAACCAAGAGTGTCAAAAAACCCGAAATAGATTTCAGTTAATCCGGTTAGTTACATTCACCAGAATCTGTACTAATACTGAATTCTCAGTTCTACAAGTATTTACGTAGGTGTATCTTTTAAATATGCAAGTTTCCCCACTGAAGTCAATGGGACTACTTAAGCACTTAGAAGTTAAGTATACCCTCAAATATTTGTACAATTGGAGCCAAAATAAATAACAGTGATCCTTGAAAGCATCCTTATTCATTCACTACTGTGTTTGACTATTTCTTCCTTGGTATATTTGATTCTGAAGAACTTGATTGAGAGAAGTATTTTCCAAGACTGCAGGCAAAAACATTTTTCTGGGGGAGAAGGGATGGTTTCCTGCTAGTATTTGTTCACTTCTCATAAGTACTCAACAGACAATGATTAATCTTTGCTCAAGACAGGCCCAGAACTGGAATGGCAAGTATGTTTCAGGGCCAGGATTGAGATGTATTTGCCAGGCCTGTGTGAGAAATCACATGCGGCATCTGCTTATAACACTGTTCAACTGAGCCAAGATGCTGCATCTTTCAACTTGGTGAATATAAAACACTTTCAGGAAAGCAAAAATGTGACAACCAGCACAGTGGTGGTCCTAATAACAGAACATAAAGGCACAGTAAACTATGTAAGTATAACAAGGGATTAAAAAAAATTAAACAAACACAACCCACATCACAAAACCAAAGTAAAAGGTAAAAATTTCTACATTAGCTTTATTTTAAATCCTGGTTTGTGCAGAGCCTTTCCCCCATTTAATTCAGAATATAAATGCCCAGGAATGCAAAATACCTTTGGTGCAAGAACAAGTATCTAGTCTTATAAAGCTACTCTCAGTTGTAACGCTCCAAGCAGAATTAAAGCTGCAATTCAATGCTATGCATGCTTGGAAGCCAAGTACAGTCACATGCTTTTATCTAATTTACCACCCAGATTTTTCTGCTTTCTATTTCAATTCAACCATTATATTAGAAGCTACTGTCTGGAAAACTTAGACCTAGTCACCAACTCTTTCTGCCTCTGAAGTTCTGCAAATGACATTTACTTCCCATTGCCAGATCAGTAGGAAGAAAGCTTTAGGAGCAGTATCACGAGGGACATCCTGTGGAGTGCAACAGGAAATGAAATGTGGGTCTCCCTAATTTGGAAGCTGCAGTGATAATTCCTTTCTGGCCCAAAGAACAAAACATGTGGAAAAGAGAAGAGCTTCAACAGGGCAGATCAAGTGCTTTGCAGAACCCAAACCTAAGTACTTGGGAAGTGAAAATTCAGGTTCAGATCTTGGCAGCAAGAGAAGAGCCATCAGCTTGAGTCAACCAAGCTGTAGATGAACATTTTAATTACGGGTCCTATACAAGTATAGTGGAGGAGAAGGACCACTTGGCATTGGTGTATGGGGTGAACACCGAGGGGACACCTACCATATGGGCCGCACAATGAGATGGATAAAGGAATGGCTTGTTTCTGAGGCAGGGTTTACATGTTGATTAGCTTGATGCTGCCAAGTTGAGCTGGTGGATTGGTGCCTGAAAGGGCAGTCACAGCCCCTACCTAATGACAAATTAAAGCCATTTCAGAACAGCTGGAGCAGTAACGTGCAGAATGAAACTCCAGACGGAGCAGTAAGCATTTCAGGCCACCAAAGTAGCACTATTTCTCCAGCTTGGACACCTATCAAAATGCAGAGTGTATGAAAGTGTATGTATCAGTGTTTTCTAATGCGTCAGCACTCAGCAGTTCAGATGGGCCAGGGAGAGGCTATTCTTAACAAAATCCTGCGCAAAGCAGATTAATACTAACGCTTCAGCATTTTTACAAATGCTACATTGCAAAAGTGGCCTACATATAACTTGTGAGTCACTGAGCAAAGGATAATTCAGAAGAATTAAAATCGTATTCGGTCTGCCTTTCAAGGTCATCTTCAGAAAATACAAAGGATAAAACCAAGCATGTTACCTTGCATCACGGGTACTCCTGTAAGTAGCTATGCACTGTACTTTAGGAGCCACATATTCTGGAGAAAATTCTTCAGCTGATACAATACAAACCTTGTGCTGAAAAATAAGGACAAGGCACAATTAAATAATAATATAATAAATAAATAACAGGGCCAGGACTGAATGGGAATGATGAAGTCTAATTTTAGCATGAGGAAACCTGAGCCCAAAGCCATGTTCTGTCATGGACTTACTTTAAGTAAATTAAAACCTAAGTATATGTTTGGCAATGGGAATGACAGAAGACCAGCTTGCAGTGTCAGAAGCTAGGCAAGACATACAGATGTAGAAGGGAAAAGCCTTCATCTTGATGTGAGAGACTTTTGGACCCTGGGGCAATTCCTAGACCTTCTGAAATGCAGACATGAACACTTGCTCACTCAAAGTCCATAGAAGTGAGTTTCAGTGACATCAGGATTTCTCCCAGTAGATTTAGAGCTCATAGAATCATAGAATAGTTAGGGTTGGAAAGGACCTTAAGATCATCGAGTTCCAAACTCCCTGCCATGGGCAGGGACACCTGTCCTGGGTTCAGCAGTACAAGTCATTTTTCTCCTTCTTAGTAGCTGGTGCAGTGCTGTGTTTTTGACTTTCAGCCTGCGAACAGCGCTGATAACACTGATGTTTTCAGTTGTTGCTCAGTAATGTTTAGTCTGACCAAGGACTTTCTGAGCCTCATGCTCTGCCAGGGAGTAGGGGAAGCTGGGAGGAAGCAGAGACAGGACACCTGACCCAAACAAGACAAAGAGGTATTCCATACCACAGCATGTCATGCCCAGGACATAAACTGGGGGCAGCTATCTGGAAGGGGTAGATTACTGCTTGGGTCGGGCTGGGTATCAGT